>JAUUDZ010009498.1:0-11642 GCA_032361705.1 Panulirus versicolor | reverse complement strand
CTTGCTAAAGCGGGAGACAGCGACAAAGAAAAATATATATATATATATATATATATATATATAAAAGAAAAGAAAACATTCACATTCTCCTCCTTCTCCAAGCCTCCTTCACTTCTGAAATATGTATCTTCTCTGTCAGCTTCTCATGCATTTTCTCCATATTTCCAAACTATTTCAGTACACCCTCTTCTGTTTTCTCAGTCATACTCTTATTAGCACGCATCTCTCTTATGCTGTCATTCCTTATTTGTTCAATCCTCCTCATGCTTAATGTTGTCCTCAGTCATTTTTATTTTCTAATGTATTCACCCCCTTCCATACATTCTCATCTGCAGCCCATGCCTTGCCTCCATAGAACACTATCAGGACTATGGTACCTTCACACATATACATGTACATCTTCACCCTCCCTGATAGTAACCTCTCTTTCCACAGTCAAGTGCAAGGATGGTGGGTTCTCTTGGTGGCTTTCTCCCTTATTTCTGTTAAAAGTACTTTCTGTGTCACATATTTCACATATCACATGTGATTTTTCACCCTCTTCACATGCTCTTGAGTAATTTGTTCCTCCTTTTCTCATAATTCATCCATGGGGTCACTGTACACATGACCTGAGAAGTCACTGGAAGTGTACTTACTATGGTGATTATAGGGGTACCTGAAGCAA
The DNA here is from genome assembly GCA_032361705.1 of Panulirus versicolor. NCBI lineage: Eukaryota > Metazoa > Arthropoda > Malacostraca > Decapoda > Palinuridae > Panulirus > Panulirus versicolor. The sequence continues at coordinate 10,975 of JAUUDZ010009498.1, read as the reverse complement.
GCTGCATTTTTTCATATACTTACCTGGCAGCATACAATAAGTCGTTTGAATAATTTGACTGAGTAAGGAAATATTAATAACTCTATTGAATAATACCTGCCATTTTCTGAGGAAGAGTCATAAGATGAACGCTGCTGTTTTAAGGTGGAACCATTTTTTTGGTTTTCTTTAAGCTTTCTTAAGTCCTTGCTTTTATGTCGGTATGTTGTCAGATGTTCAAAGGGCTCTGTACAAATGTCAGATGTATGTATTTTGAAGAATGAGTACCCACTTCTCTACTATGACTAGAGCCCCAGTGATCATCCATTTATTTTCCCTTACATTCTTTCCCCTCTCTTCTTCAAAAAAAAATCACCTCGATTCCAGACAGTCACAGGTCAGAGGCTTAATCACCAGCAATCAGTGAATGAATTTATGTGAAGAGTTGCTTTGCACCTCCACATATTTATATCTTGTCATCATATGTCAGGAGGGGTAGCTGTGCAATATGGTTTTGAGTCTTGTGAATAAGAGTGTGCTGGTCTTGGATGTTTGTTATAGTTAATTGGTATAAATCTTCATGAAAACATCATTTTCAGTTGCTTATGGTTTTTTCCTTCAGTGGAAAAATGGATTTCATCATTTGGAACCTGTATTTTTAAATATTCCTTCATCTTTCAGGGTGTGCTTTGTATTTGGTGGTGCTGTAAAAGACTTAGTGCAAGATGTTACTCAAACAAATTTGACTCCTGGAGTTTTATCCACATTACGACAGGCTGACTTTTTAGCCAATCAGGTATGCAGACATCATTTTCAAAAGGCTGTAGTAGTTTGAACTATAAAACTTAGAGACATTTTATCAAGTTTTCTGTAGAATAAATGATTAGCGTTTTGTTAGTTAGAGGTTGTTGGTAGGCAGCCACTGACCAGGGAGTTATATTACTAGTACTACTTGCTTGTGTTTGGGAAGGGATAGTGACAGCTGTGTGGTGAGCTAGCACTTCATTTGTTGTCAAGTTGCACTCCTTCAGCCCAGGTATCTGTTTATTCTTTCTGTTTCACTTATAGTGGAATGCTGGCCTCCTGTCTACTGAATTAAAATCTCTCCTTGTTGTGCATACCACTTAACAGAATTCAACTTACACACCTCATTATTCATAACTATTTTTTTCCTTCAGTAAGCACCATGCATTATCCCTGCCCTTTGGCAAAATGGTAGGAGCAATAGATGGAGATAGTACATAGGAGCATTAGGTAGTAGTAGGTTGGAACATTAGTTGGATGCAGTAGGTAGGAGTAGTAAATTAGAACATTAGACAAGAACGTTAGGTGGAAGTAGTCCGTAGGAGCCTCTGAAACACTGTGCTAGAGTTGCCCTCTTACCGTTATCTTGTTAACAGTGAGGCACTAAAGGCTAAAAAATGCTGCTGAAGTTCACCAGCTGTGAACTCTTTTTCTGTTTCCACCCCCTTGAGGGCATTCCCAGATGGAATGGGTATCAGAGATGTAGATAGGATAGTGCAAATGTTTCATTATTTATATAACCCCAGGAGGCCCTTCATGGGCTCCTACTGTTTCAAGGTTGCAGAACAAAGCAGAGAAAAGGTGGATTCCTTTGGAGTGAGTGGTCCTTTGATGAGCTATGCTCTTTTTCATCTACAGGATTGTTGATGAAGAAAGTAGGTGATTGTGATGAAAGATGAAAGTCTTGATTGTTACTGAAAGATAGCTAAAATTGATGTAGAGGAAACAAAAAGAAAGTTTTTAATACAAACTAGGTTTGCAAGAATAATGAAGAGGAATATCAAAGATAAGGTAGAATACTATTTTAAAGAACTGTTTTTTGGGTGTTCATCATTGATAAAGAAAGCTGCAGGAATGTTAAAATGTCTTTGAGAGGTCTGCAGATTCTTCTTCGCTGTTAGATATGATATTGATAGGTACCATTAATTTTTATTTTTTTTTGATCAGGTACTGGCGGAATCGGGATTCACTGAGAAGCTGGCACAAATGCCTGTTGTGTTGATACCAGTTCATTTTGACCGGGATCCAGTAGCACGTTTGCCATCCTGCCAGCGGTCGGTGGTGCTCAGACCTTTTATCACCCACGACTTTATGACTGGTATACCTGCATTGCCAAGCAAACACATCCCTGTAGAGGTTTGTTATGTTGTTGATATATTCAGAATTTGGTTGTATTTGATTAACAACTTCCTTGTGGCCCCTGAGGCTGATGGTCATTGGGGAAAGCATGAATATTTTACTTTCATTTCTTTGCAAGCTTTCCTTGTCTCATTCATTGTGCTTTTTCTCTGATCATATAAACAGTATAACCTCCATATTATTTTCATGTACATACGGTAAGAAAACATCTAACAACTTTTTGTCTGAAATGCTTTGACACTACAGAGAAAGATTTTTGAGACATGCCCATTGCTATAGCCTAAGTGATATTGTAATATATTGATTGCTAGTAATGTTTCATGTCATATGCCATGATAGATATTTTGTTGATTTTATTTTCATCAGATATAACTCCAAATTGGTCTCCTGCTTCTCTTTGCTCCCTCCACCTCTGATACTTATATCCTCTTTGTCAACCTTTCCTCACTCATTCTCTCCATATGTCCAAACCATTTCAACACACCCTCTCTGCTCATTCAACCACACTCTTTTTATTTAAACACATCTCTCTGACCCTTTCATTAGTTACACGATCAAACCACCTTACACCACATATTGTCCTCAAACATTTCATTTCCAACACATCCACGCATCACTGTGCAATCCTCTCGATAGCCCATGCCTTGCAACCATATGATATTGTTGGAATTACTATTCCTTCAAACATATCCATTTTTGTTCTGAGGTACTGTTCTCTCCTTCCACACATTGGAAGTGGAAGAGTGGAGTGAAAAAGGTTTTGAACACTCGGGATGTGCAAGGAATATAGTGAATTGGAACAATGTGGTATACCAGGGTCAGCGTGTTGTCAGTTGACTGAACCAGTGCACGTGAAATGTCTGGGATGAACCATGGAAAGGTCTGTGGGGCCTTGATCTGGAAAGGGCACTGTGGTTTTGGTGCATTATACCTGAGCTAGAGACTGAGTGTGAATGAATGTGGCCTTTTTTGCCTGTTTTCCTTGCACTACCTCACTGAAGCAGGGTGTAGCGATGCTGTTTCCTGTGGGTTTGGATAGCGCCGGGAATGGATGGAGGCAAGCAAGGTCAATATCTGTCATGTGTATGTATAATAGGTAGTGGTTAGTAGGCAGCCAGCAATCAGGGAGGTATAAAACCAGTACTACCAGCTTGGGTATTGGCAGAGTTAGTGATGGCTGCTTAGTGAGCCAGCACATCCGTGGTTGCCAAGTTGCACTCCTTAAACCCAGGTAGCTGTCTTTTCTTTCCGCCTCACTCACACATGAAATACTTGCATTCTGTCAACAAACATGCAATCTATCCTTGTCATGCATAACACTTGACAACACTTAATTCACACAGCTCATTCTTCATAATTCTAAGTTTTCCTGTGATGAGCATTATGTGCTAGCCTTGCTTTTTGGCATAATGGTAGGAATAATTGATAGAAGTTGTAGGTAAGACCATTAGGTAGAAGTAGTAGGTAGGGTCATTAGGCGGCCCTTTAGGTAGAAGTAGTAGGTAGGGTCATTAGGCGGCCCTTTAGGTAGAAGTAGTAGGTAGGGTCATTAGGCGGTCCTTTAGGTAGAAGTAGTCAGTAGGAACATTAGGTAGTAGCCTCTGCAAATGCTGCATTAGACTTGCCCTCTGCCAGTAGGCTGTTAAGGTTAGCAAAGGCTGAGAAGCAGCACTGAAGTTCACTAGTTATGGAGACTGTTGCCATAGCCACCCCTTTTTCAGAGTTTGAGAAGGGAACAGGCATCAGATATATTGATAAATATATAGATAGTTAGATGTACTATACATAAGAGTTAGATAACTCACTATATATACTAATTGGTTTGAGTTACTCAAATAATGACAGATTTTCAAGAATGTAAACTGGTTGATTTATGATAGCTTTATAATGAAATGGCATAGAATAAGATTGATATAGAGCCCAACAAGAAAATGAAGATATATTAGTGTTTCGCCCATTAAGTTTAGAAATGCAAATGGAATGAGAACTGAAACTTTCTGAGTCTCGATGAAAGGGTAAAGGAAATGCTGGATCAACCCAGGGTTGACAGTTATAAAATACGTGTAACTGCAGATAATATTGTTTTAAGTATAGGAAGGCATGGGGGTATTACAACATGGTAACCCATCTTCAAGGAGACTCGTGTTCTATGTACTTGTAGATATGTATTGTCAGGTTTATTGACCACTTTACCATGTTCAGTCCCCACTTAAAATTTTTTATTACTTATGAGGGAGGAATGAAGAGGTGCTCCAGAAAACAAATTAAGTGTTTTACTAGCTAAGTTTAGTAAGGTTTCTCCCATTTATTAGTTACATTTTGTAAAATCATAGATTATGTGTGAAAGGAATTGCATTTGAAAAGGCTGTGAGAAACTGGAATTAACTGATTTTTCACTTACGAGAAACCTTCATTTATATGCTAAATATAACTTTTGTCTTGCTTACAGCTGGTAAACAAGATGGTAGCAGAAATTCTTGGAGTTCCAGGCATCAGTCGAGTATTGTACGACCTAACCTCCAAGCCACCTGGAACAACAGAGTGGGAGTGACCAGTGTTGGACCATTTCTATCAGCTGTGGCTGACGATAGAGGAAAAGCAGTCATAACTTTTGCCTCTGTAACAAAATCCATTGGTTGCCTTGGAAGAATGGAAGATAGAGTAGAAGGAAGAGGTCAAGGTGAAATCATTTAAAACTCAGGTCAGGATCAGAGCTATTCCAGCATGACTGACCAAACCTTAGTGTGCAAGAGCAGGGATGACCTCACTGAGTAAATGACTGCCAAAAGTGAAGTAATATTAGTACTATGATTTTTATTTGGAGTTTAAAAGACAAGAAAAGTAATTTTTCCCTATCATTATTTTTAGTGACCCATATTGCAGAATATTACCAAAACAAAACAGTATATTGCCATGGTCACCTTACAAATTTGAACCCTAATTCTCCATAGCCTCAAATGATTCCTCAAATGCTAACAAGTGAATTCATTGTTTCTGCTTGACTTATAGTATCTGCTACCAATTATTTTCAGCACACAGACTTGATATCTTGGCTAATAAGTTTATATTGGTGATTCTCTTGATGTGTGTTCGGCCAGAAGTGATGACTGGAGAGTGTTGGTCTAATTTTTCTCTGGCTTGTGATGTTGGAAAGTGCTGGTAGCTCAACATGGCTGTGATGACGTGGCCGGTTGCCATCAAATATGAAGCAGGTGCTGGGGGAACAGCAGTGAACTATGAAGTTGGGTGAAATTAATATTAAATTTAATTAAATTAATGATCAAGAGTGTATGATTTACCAAGATATATATCAACTTATTGACAAGGTAATATCAAATTTTTTTAACATATGTATCTTTGCAAGATATTTGATAGAGTTTCAAAAGAGGCTAAAAGGACACATATAGTGTTCTGTAAAACATTGGTGGTTGTTGATGGCTGCAGCCATTTTATATGGAATTTTTCTTGTGTGAAAAGTAACATTAATATGTTTCCATTATGTTCATTGGAATGTATATAAAGTTTGATGTTAAAAGTAATTTAGATGAGAGGCAGTATTTAAAAATGTTTATTGTTTAGAATTCATAATTGTGTCTTGTGTTCAGAAGGATATCTTAGAAGTTAAGGGGATGGTATACACTGAAAATGCAACTGTTTTAGTTTTTATACAAAAGCTTTTATTCCATGAAAGCATGTTATCAAAAATGTATTGTGCACATGTCTGGACCGCATGCACAAATGCACCTACTCATACATGATTTTACTATTATTACACAACCTTAGGACCCATTTATGGAGCTTGTAAAGCTCTTCGGCAGCTTTCCACGTAGGAGCAGAAATTATATACTTCTTTGGAGCAAGAAGTTCCTTGAGGAGACTGTATATTTTTCCATTTGCTGATGATAATACAGCCTTCCTAAAGGTGACTTCACATCTGCAGTGTAACCTTTTACTGATGGAATGCAGTAGCATGTAAGGTAAGATACATTATGTATTCATTCTTTCATGTGTGCTTATCATTTTCTGGCTCAGAAGGTAGCATTTTTAAGGTACAGCTTGGCCTTAGAGGAGAAAATATTTGCTTGGCTGTCTCCTCAACTCCTTCATTTAGAAAGTAGTAATACAGTAGGGTAGGATATAAATTCCCTTAATTCACATTTTATGACACAGAAGATGAATAAGTAAAATTGTTTCTCCCTTATCCCCAGGGCATGCAAGGGATGAAGCAAATTGGAATGATTTGGTTTACAGGGGGTGACATTGTCAATAGACTGAGCTAGCTCATACGAGGCTGTAGGGGTAAACCATGGTAAGAGGGTATATGCATCAGAGTTGAGGGGATAAGAAGGGGAAGACCAAATTGGATATGGAAAGATTGAGTGAAAAGTTATTGAAAGCTCAGGGCTTGAGTATGTAGGAGTTTGTAAGTCTTCAACAGGATAGACTGAGTTGGAGTGATGTGATGTCAAGAATGTGATTTGCTGTCAGTGGAGTGAGTTAGGACTTGTAAAGCAGTCAGGTGAAACCACAGAAAGATCTGTGGGCATTGGTTATAGATAGGGAGAGTCGGTCTGGTGCATTATACAGCTTATGAGTGGATTTGAGCAAATGAGGCCATTTCCTTGTCTGCTTTTGGCACAACCTTGCTAATACGTGAAATGGTGAACATGTATGAAAGAAAGAAATGTATGTGTTCGGTCCCGAGAACTTGAAAATTTAGTCCTCTGTGGTTGGTGCAAACTGGGGACTCATTTTGCAAGATTCCAAGGAAAGTTGCTAGTGTTTTGGAATCATGCCACTTTAGTTGCTGAAGTGAAAAACATAAGTATGTTATTATGGCTGTTTCAGTAAATTTTAAGCTGTAGATTATGATTGAGCTGAAGATTATTCATGGAATTTGAACTGTTTTTTTACATTGTTTAGTGAGCTGACTTTGCAGATGACTTTTTATTCCCAGGAAGAGTGTGCCAGACATATATCATAGACTGTGCATGAATCAGTATGTATTGGGCCTAGATTTGGCTTTTAGTCACCCGCAAGCTATGAACATATATGTTAAAGACTTATGGTAAAATAATTAGATCTTCTTTTAGTAGTGTGCCCAGGCACCTGAAAGCATTGTAATGGCAGTTTTCTGTTGAAATGCTACCATCTTGTATTTTGCCACCACCGTAACTCATGCCCTGTTTTCTAAGGCAAAAGTGAACTTTCACACTTGTGTGCAAGTGCTTTTTCACTTGCACAATAAGTGTAATCATCAAGTGAGACCAGTGTCTCTTTTCACACCATTATACGCAAAATGCTTTGACAGCATTTAGACCCATATTACCTTGGTGTCCCCAAATTGGGTATCCCTTGCCCAAACCTATCTTCTCATTGCATCCATCCATTTCTCCAGCTTTCTTCTTCTCTTTGTACCTTCATCTGTACTGCCACATATCTTGTCGACCAACAGATCACTGGTCATACTTGCTAAATAGCTGTACCATCCAAAAAACGTTCTTGTGTCTCTCTAATAATTTTTTACTCATATCATCCTCACACCATTCAGGACCCTGATCTTCTAATTCAAATAATCAACTATATAGAATAACACTTTTTGCTGCTATTTTACTTTAGATCTTGAGCATCATGCCCACACATCAGAGTTGAAATAAGTCTTTCCAACAAGCTTCTTGCACTTTGCACACTCAAGTTTTTTCCATTTCCCATAGCTTTCAGAGCATCTCTGAATTTTCTCCCATGCAAGAATCTCCTCTAAACTTATGTTCTTCAATTACTATCTTTACTGAATTTAACTCCAAAGCACCCAAACACATCCACAATTTCAAATTCTTCACCATTCAAACTGACATTTTTTAGTGATGTGGTGTAAAAGAAGGAAGTTGCAGTTAAGTACTAGTAGTGTTAAGATGATTGTTTTTTGAAAATAGGGAATGTTTTTGAAAATAGGGAAAGGCAAGACACAGACTTCTGCAATGCCTTTCTGAATACATATAAAGAATGAGCTGAAGTACAAGATATGTTTTTGATTGGTAGTGAATTTAGATATTTAGGTTCTGTTCTGTACATGCATTCAAAGCACAGTGAAGGAAGATATAAAGGAGAAAGCTTTCTAAGAGAGGGAGATGATTGAATCCTTACAAAGAACTATGAAAGGAAAAAATGTGACCCTGAGTGTACAAAATGGACTGAAGGACATTATGTGAAATATGAACATTGAAAGAAACTGACTGTTGTTTGATTAGGCTGGTGAGATGAGCCATTTGAGGGGTGTTTATAGTGCCAGTAGATGGGATGGGATAACAAATGGTTAACTGCTTAAGAGATCAGGAATGTCAGAGAGAGAAAAGACATGAGGTATATTGTTATGGACGGGTTTTAAAGAATGCCTTAAAGTGGGCTGGTGATGTGGAGAGTATGCTTGCTGATTGGCTGGTACAGGAAATATATATGAGTGTAATAGTTTGAAATAGAATGAACAGCTGGTATCACACATTCTCAATACTTTTCCACATATTCCAAACCACCTACTCATATTACCCTAATTTTTACACAAGTGCAATTTCCATCATAAAAGCTCTTCACAACACTCAAAAGCTTTCCATCCATACACCCTATAAAGAGAGAGCTTTCATGTATGCTTTATCATATACCTGTATTAGATCCATGAATACTGCTTCGCTTCTTTTTACTATTTAGTTTTCCCATGTGTAAGTGTAAAAATCTTGTCTGCATACGCTATTCACTTCTGGAACCCAGTTTTTCAGCTACTGTCCTGTCATATGCCTTTCCTTTTATGTTGAGATTGAGTGATTTCTATTTTTTTTACAATTACTTTTGCAGTCATCAGGCACACTGCTTCCATCCAAACTCTTCAGATCCACCAACAGGTTTTTCATCACCCATTTGTACCATCTTACTACTCTTAAGATCATTATTGCAAATCAAAATCAGCTGGTTGTGTGATGTTAGTATCTTTTTTACTTCGGTATTCTACCAGTCACAAATGCATTTTAAATTTACACAGTAAACCTTTTTCTTGCTGATTTTTTCATTCATCTATGGGTCTCGAGCTCACGAAAAGAAAATGTTTGTCAGCTGATTAACTATTTTGGCTAGACTATGTTACTTAGCTGTTTAGCCTGCTGAATCTCTATTATTTTTCACTTTGATAGTGTACACCATGAATTTGATAACCACATTATGACATTTTTTTGTACCTATTGAAAAAGTCTGTTGTCATCGTATTCATTCATGCATGATGATTCTATGTGAGCCACTGTTTGATGATTAATGGAAGATATTCTCTTGAATACAGGAGACTAGATTTTAAGGAACAAGGGTTCTGTTATCCATGTTCTTTTCTTTTTTTCATATTTGTTTGCTGTTTTCTGTGTAGTGAGGAAGTGCTATAGATTAGGAAGTAGAGTGAAGAACATTATACAGTAGTACATTTTTTACAGAAAGAAGACATGGTTTTATGGCACGGTCATATGCTAAATCTCCTTACGTTGTTTGATTTATTTTCGTATATGAAGATAATGGTTTTGATGATTTTATTCCAGATAAGTAGTTCAGGTAAAGATTGTGTGATTGCAAACCTAGGTATTTCAGATTAAAATTCAGTGGTTCTTCATAGCATAATATTATAGTGTTAATTGGGTATTAACTTAAGACATCATAATAATTTGAGTAATGGGGATAAAGTGGTTCCTTAACTTTACTGATCAGTAAGGGCATGATGATTTTGTAACACTTTTGGATTTTAACATGAATCTTTTATCCTGTTCAGCAATGATAAACCTCTTTCTCTAACAGGCTGCTCTGGATTGTGACATTAGCATTTTATTCAAGTAGAATTTTTGATATTGTTTACTCTCAGATATTTGGTTTGATTTATAGTAAGAAGTATGTTAAGGCAAGAATAGGCCTTATGTTAGATCAGTGTTTGTACATAAAGCTAAGCATTTATATGCCACAGGTACGTATAGATTTACCTAATGGTATTCAATCCATATATTTTTGCTCAAGATAATTAATTTGGTGATAATACCTCTGCTTCTCAAACAGATTTTAATCGAAATTTATTCACAGTGCCCATGATAATGTTTATGGAATTGTTAGAAGATAAGCTGACTGATTTAATGAAAAGAGTAAAGCTTTGGGTGCAAATTGTGATGAGAGTTATAAAACACAACTTCCATCTCATTGCTAAACAGCTAAACATAACCAAAGTTTACAGCTGTCGGAAAAAAAATTACATCCCACACAGTTTGCTAAACTTCCCCAAACCAGAAAGTGATGACGGTCCTTTAAGGAGCTTCCACCAGAAGATGGCTGGCTGAAATTTCAGATAGGAGCAATGACTTGGTTAGCAGACTACTGCCACCTATTTAGTGGTACTTTTATCTCTTCTACCTATTTCAACTTTATTCTGACTCATATTTAGGTAAATTATGGACATAATAATGTCAAGAAATGCTGTTGGTATTATGTATTATATTGTGAAAGTAAAGATATACATAATGATAATGGATAATATTTTTTTACGGGTGTTTATGAGCTAGCAGCTTGGGGCTGTTTATCATCCTTTGAAGCCAACACTGATTTTTTTGTGCCCTTAACAGTTTATTCATCATTATGATATATAATTATGTAATGTTTGTGGCATGTACTAATGAGTTTGCAATGTAGGGCTGCATAGCATCACTTTGACTCTCTCTTTCCTCCAGCTGAGAAAAATAAACTTATTCTCTAAGTAAATCTCTCTCTCTCTCTCTCTCTCTCTCTCTCTCTCTCTCTCTCTCTCTCTCTCTATATTTATATATAT
>JAUUDZ010009487.1:0-11642 GCA_032361705.1 Panulirus versicolor | reverse complement strand
CTTAAACCATTTTTTTACACCATCTACAGCTTTTTCATACATACTCCTCCTCTTGCCACACTTCTTCTTACCTATCATTTACTTATTCCGTCACTAATTATTATTATTGTTATTATTCATACATTTGTGTTATACTTGATGTTTGTGTATATGTATGTGTATGTTGATATGTATAAGTATGTATATGCACATGTATGTATATATGTGTGTATATGAGTGGATGGGTCTTTCTTCATCTGTTTCCTGGGGCTACCTTGCTGATGCGGGAAACAGTGATCAAGTATGATAAAAATTATATGAAAGTGATAATCATATATAAAATTTGAATATGAATTATCACAGACATGTATAGTCTCTGTTTATTTGCAGTGTGTACAATGGATAGAAGATGCAAAATTAAATCAGCTTCGGCGAGATGGAATAAGGTTTGCACGAATACAGCTGTGTGACAATGATATATACTTCCTTCCCCGTAACATTATTCACCAGTTCCGTACTGTTACATCAGTTTGCAGTGTTGGTAAGCAAAAGATTTTTCATTATTCGGTGTTTTTCATAGAGTTGATGGTTTATGCTGTATTTATAAAGTAATGTGAATGAGAAGCAAAGTAACTTTGTCATGTGAATATGCATATTAGGGAAAACATATGTGACAGTAACCAGCTGTACCTATTTCATGAAAAAGAAGTCTGGCTTTTTATTATTGTTGAAAGTAATTTTGAAAAATATTTTGGGGTCTTTAGTGATTACAGAATTTAAGAATATTTAGTGATTGCTTCGCGTGTATAGCCAGTGATAATATGCTGTGTTTTTATAGCCAGTGATAATATGCTGTATTATAACTTTGCCAGCCTCCAAAACTTGTGTAATTTTATACTGACATCAGTTATGAAAGATGATTTTGTTTCTTGAGTTCACTGAATATCTTTTGATAGTATAGTGTTATTACGTCTTGAATCAGTTAGCTTGGAATCTGATGATAAGAGAAAATCTAATTAATCTAGCTTTGCAATCATACACAGGATAACTTGGACTGAGAAGTAAGTTGTGACAGTACAGTAATTCAAGCAATCGTAGTATGATTTCCATTATTATTGTAAGCTAAACTTCTTAAGTGAGTGGTGTATCCAGTATCATACACTTTCCTTGCTCTCTGCAATTCATAGGATGGGGTTAGATATGTGTGCTTAGAGATACGTAGTACTATGAATCCCCATTCTAACAGTCTGATTGGGTGAAGGTTGGTTTATTAAAACCCAAATTCCACTAAATCCCAAATTTTCCAAGGAACAAACAGATTAGATACCAACTGTTGTAATGGAAATTTTCCTTATTTCTTTGAGGTAGTGGAGTTCAGGGAATAGCAGGGAAGCTTTAGGGTTTGAAGTCATGTGAATCATGTTCTAATCAGATATAGGGATTGAATGAAACCCCTCCATTGTCATGACTGTCAATGATTTTCAACATTCCAGCACTGCTGAGATGTTTCCTAGATCTCTTAACACATACAACGTTGATGACTTTCTTATCTGTTATGATACAAAAAGGCATGCCATTGTACCTTAAAAGATGCTGGAGTTGCATGAAGACATGGGCTCTGAATTTGTTTATATGTTGACAAGTGGGTTCTTATCACAGACTGGCCATATGTGGGTCAAGACCCTTTTAGCAGTCTGTTTATGTCTTTTGTAGATAGTTCAAGGCTTTCCAAGACCTCCCCATCCCATCTTATTATTGTTGGGGCTATAATGGCCTCCTCTGTGAAACCACTTTTGAACTTGTCACATATCTGTATGTGTGTGTATATGTTGGTATATAATTCACTGTTTATGCTGTATGGGGAGAGAGTTCTACACTCATGCTGCCCCATTTCCTGAATTTTCATTACCCGTGATAAGCTTTTGCTATTTGGCATTAGTAGTGTGTAGTTTTCACTATAGAAAGTTAGAGGTAAGAATGAAGAGTCGAATGAGTTACATGTCAGGTGTTACGCATGAACTGGAGAGAGGATTTTTAGACTGAATGCCAGCATCCCACATTCATGTAAGGCTGAAAGTAAAAACAGCAACTTAAGGTAGTTGGAATTAGGAGAATAGAGGTAAGAATGATGTGAAAAAGAAATAATTAGAAAGTCACATGTATATTCTTTAGTAGATGAGCATTTAAGGTAAATGAAGGGGAGATCGATTGTGAAAGAGATATATAGATGCAGCAAGAGAATGGGTAAGGCTAGAAATAGTGCAGATTATGGTTTTATAGAATGTTTGGTAGATTGCAGGTTTCCTGAAAATATGAAATTTAGAGTTTAAAAGGACAAGGTAAATTGTGTAAAAGATAGATGCAGTGGAGGAATCAATTAAGGATAGAAAGGTGCCAGAGCAGTAACTGGGTTCAGTAGAAATGTATTTTCATAGGAAAGTTGGGAATGAAGTACAGTTTGATGTAACAAATCAACATGAACATTGAGAAAAACATTATTATCATGGAGGTTCATGCTTCACTTTAGCTAACTGAACATGGGTGGGGAATGTGCATGTTAAACTGTTTTGACAGGCTGTATGCACCTGATCCACCTCATGTTAATGGTAACATTTAAAGATCATGGGCTTGCTACCCTGCTGTTACTGTGTTTGTGTGAAAGAGGCAGTATTTTGATACTAATTTTTCTTCACTATTTGCAGCTTGGCATGTTCAGCTAAAACAGTATTACTTTCCAAAGAACTCGGAGAAGGAAAAGGAGAAGGAAAAGCCAAAAGAAGAAAGTTCACCTGTTCTCTCTCCAGTTAAGGTAGAACTCACAGAGAAGAAGGAAAAGTCTTCATCATCATCCATTTCTTCAACTCCATCAAAACACCACAAAAGCCACAAACATGACAGAAAAGACAAACATGATAAAGAGAGGCATGAAAAACACAAACACAGACATAAAACTAAAGAAAGAGATAAGGATAAACACAAAGATAAGGATTACCATCGAGGGGATCGCAGAAGTGAACACAAAAGCAAAAAGAGAGAAAAACCAGAGAAGGATGAAGCAGAAAAAGTGAAGAAAAGATTAAGATTGGATTCAAGTTCCTCAACAGATGAACAGACAGTGGAAGGTAAGAATGAGAAACTTAGTGTTGAGGATGCAGGGGAACCAGAACCCAAGAAAGCTAAAGTGGAAGAGAATGGACCTAAAGAGGAATCTAAGATTGAACTGAAGGATGAATTGAAAGTTGAAGCTGATGTTGAATCCAAGTCTTTACCCGAGACCAATATAATCCCTCAGGAAACTCAAGTTGAGACAGAAGACAGAGCCTCAGAAGTTATGCAAGAGTGCCCTGAGAACTCTAAGGTAAACTTGGAGGCCAGTCAGTCAAAAAAGGAGAATGGAAATCTTGAAAAATCAAGTGGTGTTCCAAAGTTGAAAACTACTGGAGTGGTAAACAGACCCAAGACTCCAAACAAAGCTGCAAGTGAACAGCCAGCTTGTGATGTTCTTGAGTCTATAATGGCTAGAATGTCACAGTCAGGTATGCACAAATAATACAAAGTGAATAATTAGTTAAAGATACCATAAACTATGTAGAAAACACTTGTGAACTCAACTTGGTAGATGAAAATGTAAGAAATATTATTACACTGAGTTCCACAATAAATTATATGCATTTAATGCCTTAGATACAAACAACAGTTATTTTGTGTGACATCATGCTACTATTGTTGGTATCATGATATGGGAAGAAACACCTCATTCTTATAAAGGCTCCAGCTACTTCTAAACACACTTAAGTGATGTTTAGTTAAAATTCCTGTGTCCTTTATAGATAAAGATGTAAATTGCTGTAGATATGCTGACTTATTTATTCATAGATTTTATTATAATAGTGAGTAGAATTCTGTGAAATTTAAATACCAGAAAGCCTTGTGACTGATTATCTCGTGCCAGTTCTCTTTTAATGAAAGTATGCTTGTGAGATCAGAAAGCATTGAATAGGTAGTGCAAAGGAAGTGGCAGAACATCATAGAATTAAACCAGTTTTGCCATTTCTTGCAAACATGACCTTAGACTATGAATTTTTAGATGATCTATGGGCACAAATGAATTCTTTGCCTAAATACTTCAATGTTTTGAGAATGTTACCATCTAACAAGAAAACAAACTGGGGATGTGTATAATGGTTTATAGTGTTATGATGAGATAGGCCTCTGCTTGAGAGAGGAAGTGCAATATAGAGTTGTTCCTGAATATGATTATGATATTGGTGTTTCAGTTTGTTTTCAGTTTTTAATATCTTCTTTATCCAGTTGTTTGCCAGCCATTTGAGATATATCCTGGCAGATAACCTCTATCAGCCATACTTGCAGCAGCAGATTTGTGTAGAATACTGATGGGGTTCTCAACCAGTGAAAGTTTTTTTTATTATTCATGACTGTCATATAATCAAAACCCTCATTAATTAGTGAAAATTTTGGTTTTGTGGGTCATTTTTACACCTCATCACAGAAGCAGCAGATTACATTTAGGGGTTGAGGACCAGTACTCTAGAGCGCTCGAGGGATTTTAATCACAATCAAAATTAAAAGTTCATGACTCACAGCATCTTGTAATTTGAGTTGTTACTTGAAAACTTAATTTTTGTGTAAATAAAGTAGCATTGGTTAATCATGTCAACTTAACCAGCATAGAATCTCTGGAAACTTTCATTTGCACAGAACTTACAGTTATGGCATCAGTGTAATGTTAACTAATATTGTGAAATGGACCATTGATATTTATTATACTGATGTTCACAGTCCCTTAATATCTCTCATAAGTATTGTTTGTAGAGGTAAAGCCAGTTAAAAGTATGATGTTTTCTACTCGCTTGTCGTTAATACAGTTTTGGCTGAGCACCACACAAGTTCTGCATTAAAAATTGTGTTTAAAATATTGATTTATTACTGTTATGGTTGCATTGCAGTAACCATATAGTAGTACTTAAGCTATTGTAGTATTGATGATTTTTTAATTCTGAATTGTTATTTACCATTCTCACTCAAGGATATGAACGTAAAGGCTGTGAGTGCCTCGGCGAGAATGAATGCAAAGATTAACACTGCAATTCACTGTTAGCGTATCTGGCACTGTTATTGCTTTCAACCCCAGTGACTATAGCATACATTAGTTTAGGCTGTTGTATCAGTTTCCAGTGATGTATGTGAGTTAGGTTAGTGTAAAGTTCTCCTGACAGTACAAAATTATCTGGGGATCACTGAGCAATGTTGCTGACAAGGTTCCTGTGGCAGTTGTGGTATTTCACCTGTTTCAGCCAGCTTTTGTGTCACTTGTCAGCTAATTTTTTAAGTGAAATATTTGGGGAAACGTGTTTCATTATTTTTAGCAGATATCTGAAACTGGAGGTGTTTGATGTGCGCCCCTATAGGCATAGTATAATACTTGCATTACAGAAACAGTTAACAGACTAATCTGTTGCTTTTGTTTGTGTAGTACTCCTAAGTGGTCAGAGGAAAGAATTAGTTTTTTTAATGGGAATACTGGCAAAAGGGAGACTGATCATGAGATGGCCAAGAAGTTTGCTTGGAACAAATTACTGTAATTAAAAATTACTGTTCTTGTTACTCTACAACAGTTTTATGATAAATGTGAATTATATGATCATATTCATTGTTTCCAATTGACGGTTTACCTTTTGCAGTTCAACCAAAGATCTTGTGTAGAATAATAATTGGATTAAGTTTTGTCACCTGATCAGTGTCTTCAATTTGGCAGCTTTAATAGGTGTGTGTGGATGGTTTAATTTTTTCCCCCATGAATTTAGGTTCATAATGAAACCTGGCTCGTGAAATCTAAGAGCTGTATTATGGTAAAGATACAAGGTGACATGGGTAGAAATTGCAAATGTTGAAAGTGTTTGTGTTTTGCACCTGATATTTTCAGATGTGTCCATATGTATAATATTTCAGCTTTTTTACTAAGTTGTTTAACATTAGTGGTATACTAATGTTCTTGATTTTTATATTTAGTCAAGATAGAATTCTCAGAACATTTCTAACTAGTTTAAAGATGCTATGGGTTTTTGGATTCAGCTGTTGATTAAATAACCTAAATACAGTGGCAGTTTTTAAGGATATTTGAATGAGCTGTGATTTTACATGTGAACAAGGAAGTTGACATGTTAGTTTTCTTATTGATCATCACTTTGAAGAAACTTCTTGAAATTTTGATATCCCTTCATCCATGTCATATCAACAGGGAAATATGCTTGAATACCATTATCTTTACCAGGTTGTCATCAGTTTGGGTAACTAAGTACTGTGTACTTAAAATTAGCACAGAACATTTTTCTTTGAAATGTATCTTCAGAATTCTTATTTCAGAGCTGCAAAGGAAAAGGTGTGAGCTTATTCAAGCAGGAAGCTATGCTTATATCAAAGAACTGAGCAATGAAACACTTACAATAACGACTGCACCCTTAAACCTGTAGTGCTAGGAAGGTCTTGTTTCTCTATCTATTTTGCAAGGAATGTGCCCATCAGGAACTTTGATGAGGAAGTAATTAATGATTTTTGTGTAAAATGATTTTAATAATCATCCTGGCTCTAGTGTACTAAAGTAAAACCCTTAGTATGAGCTAAGAAGTCTTTTTATATATTTTTAATATATTAACCTTTACTGCTTTGTAGCAGTATGGCTCTTAAGAACTTACCACTCTGGACCTTAGAGATGTCTCACACAAATAACGTTTTCTTCAGCTTTTTCTGAAGTTATATCTTTTATCTGTGCTCATAAACATCACTCATCATCCTTTGCAGAATTCTCCAAGACATCAGTCTTCTACACACATGACTTTGCCTTTTCTTATCTTCATAAGTGTTTTCAGAATGCACAGTATTATAATTCCATCTTTCATGGTTGTTATCCTGCTGATGTCCTCTAACATATTGTATAATTTAGATCAGATATATTATTATATTATGCTTATTTTATATATTTGCCATGTAGAAAGAATACTTTTGATGTGTGTATATATATACTTTTTTATTTTTGTTTTTTTTTCTGGTCAGTTGAATAGCTAAAGCCATGTAATGTCAGGGAAAGAGTTAATTTTGGGATGTGTTTGTAAATTTTTGGCATATTCTTTATTATGACTTATAAATACCAGTAGATGAAGCTGCTGTGGACTTTCTGTGGCTGAAAAAATAGAACTCTTGCTGAATCTAGAGGTAAATTGTTAGTTTACTGCTCAGTTTTTGTCTGGTCTGTAAGGGAAAGTGTTTCTCAGAATCAGCAAATGGTGCTTATTTCCATAAAGCTGACAGTGATGTAGCTGTGTGGCCTGTGTCCAAACTCAGTGCATTGTAGCACTTTTGACTGGTTGGGCTTAATCACTGGTACTTATCAGTAACTGCTGAATATTCTTGGGGAGTCTTGATATTGTTCATGATTGGAGCTATTTGCGCGTGGAACAATTATGTCCCTTAAACCTTAAAACTCCCTTGCGTTCATAGAGCTGAGCTTGTGAGTTCATCTCATTGGTAGTGAATTTTTTACTGTCATATTTCATGCCACAAAAGTTTGCATTTAGTATTTCCATGAAATGTTAGATGTACATGATTATGTACCAGTTCTACAAAGTTCAGGTGTAAATGGTTATGTGATGCTCCCTCTTCCCCCTACTGAACTGAGTTTCAGGGTCTTGAGTCTTTCCCAGTAACTCAGGTGGTTGTATCCTGTGAACTGTCTGGTGAATGATATAATAAAAGGCAGTCTAAAATTACCCAGAAAGTAGATTAATTCTTGAAATGTTATTTTTAGAAAAATGGATGGGAAGCAAAACCTAGTTATAAGTCTCCTCACAGTATAGTTATGAGATACAGAAAGCTGTTATGATTAGGAATATTCTTTATACCTTCTGGATATCTGTATTGAATTGAAGCTACAGTATTTGAATTTGAAAAGATATTATGCCTTGGAAGTACAACACACCAATAAACTTTAGCAACCTAACTTATCAATCAAAAGCCATCAGAAATAATAAAAAAAAAATAGTAAAAATTAAGTCTCGGCATTCCACCTTTGTCATTACATCCTCAGTGTTTACCAGTGTTCATGGCACAGTGAGGTTAGAAATTTTACACATCATGCTCTATTTGATTTTTCTATTGTTATTTCCTATTTATTTGGATGAATGTATTGTGTATCCTTTGTATATTTTTGTATATTTCTTTTGTGAATATTAAGTATGATCTCACCTGAAATTCATGTCCTGTTTTCTGGCATTTACCCATGTGCAAATACTGTTATATTAGGATTATCTTCATTTTCTCTTCAGAGCTTCCTTAAGGGGCTGCAGATATGGCTGCTTGCATAAAACTTTGGTAATTTATTCTCCTCTTACTTCTCTTGTTTCTGCTGTAGTGTATTATAGTAGTGTATAGTTTTAAAGATTACACTTATTGCAGCATAGATGCTTTTACTTACAAGTGACTTAGATATGTATTATAAAAGTTTTTACAAATTTTATATAGTGGACATCATTCTTATCTTTCTATTTTCCATTTTGTTTTATGGTTTGATCTAGGTTTTGGTCATTTCTGCAGCTTCCTGAGAGCAGTAGCTTCTGGCTTCACTCATTGTGTATCTTCTCTATTTTTACACCTCTCGCATTTTGCCATTGTTAAGTTTTAAGATGTTTGAACTATTCGTGATGTGTAAATCACAAAGTGTACATAAATAAAATATTAGTATGATGTGTTGTGTTAGTGCACCATTAGAACTTATATGATGGCAACCATAAGTATTAATTGGTCATATTGCAGTAGAAATATGGAAAACAGGTGAAGCTAGCTGTACCCATTTTTAAAGTTTCCATTATCGTTATTATTTTTATTTTATTTCAGTCTGCTTGGTGTTTACCTTCCCCCATAGTAAAAAATTTAGATTAGATTGGGTCGTCATGGTAAAATTCTTTCTTGGCTCTTCTTTGGAAAGTAATGATGAAGGTAAGCCATTTGTACTTATTCCTAAGGTTACCATTATCATTATTACTACCTTATTTTATCCTAGAGTGGAAGAATACTGGATCAAGAGAAAGGGTGGAAAAATGAGTGGTTTAGTGTATGTGAGGGATCCATGCAAGGGCAAGGATAAGTGGAGACTTTTGCCATGGCCACCCCTTTAATGAGAGTTCTTGGAGGAAATTGATGTCAAGAGATGTAGATCAATAGATATTTTTTCCTGTTTGTTGTATCCAAGGGAGGCATATAAGGACAGGGTTAAGTGGGATTGTCTTTGCTGTGGCCACTGCCATGCATGGAGTTCATAGGGTGAACAGATGTCTTAAAAATAGATAGATTGATTGTTTGCTGTTTCCCACCTTAGTGATGTTGCTTCAGTAATAGATGAGCCATCATTGAAGAATTCTTTCATTACTCCATCTTTTGGAAGATAATGATATGGGATAGATTTCTTCACCACTGCTACACCCTTCTAGTCACCATTTTTGATGTGTTGGAGATAATGGGTATTATCCTTTCAACCTTCTAGCTAGGGACAACTAATATTATATTCACTTTATGGGTAGGGTAGTGAGGGATGTGAATGTGAGGATCAATGAGTGGGGCTGGTTTAGTGTGTTTGGGATGGGGCACCCTGGGAAGTGAGACAGTTGCTATTTGCTGATGACACTACTCTGGTTGCAAATTCAAGTGCTAAACTGCAGAATCAAATATCAGTGTGTTAAAGGATAAAGTTGAGCTGTGAATGAAAATAAAGTTAAGTAGTGAAGAATGACAGGTTGGGTTGATTGGAGTGTGAGTTCGAATGAATAGAACTTTAGGAAGTGAAGTGTTTTAGTTACTTGGGAGTGGATATGCAGGGCCTGGAACCATGGGAGCTGAAGTAAGCCAAAGGGTGGTAGAGAGAGCTAAGGTCATGGATGCATTTAGGAAGGTGTGAAAGACAGGTCACTGTCTGTAAGGGCAAAGATTGGACATGTTTTATGGTACAGATGTCCTGTGTGTGTTGTGTGGATGAATGGCCTGAGCTTTAGGTGAAGAAAAGTACAGAAGAGGGTGTATGTGTTGGAATTTAAATGTTTAAAGGCAGCATGTGGTTTGAGGTGGGATTGATTGAATTAGAAATTATGCAGGAAGAGAGTATGTTAGTAAGGGAGTTGAAGGTGTGCTGAAATGGGTAGGGGCAGACTAAGGATTTATGCATGTCTGAAGTGGGGCGAAAAAGGTTAAAGAGGAAACCAAGGTGGAGGTAGAATGATATAGTGAAAGATGCTTTGATCAGGGCCTGAACATGCAGGAGGGTGTGAGGGATGCTTGGGATAGAGCAGTTTGGAATGATCAGTCATACTGAGGGCAATGTGTTGTTAGTAGACTGGATGAGGGCATATGATGTAATCAAGGGAAGCAATGAAAAGGTTGTGGTATTAGTGCATTATACATGACAGCAAGAGTGTGGATGTTAAGAAATGAGGCTGTTCTTTGTTCCTGGCACTATATTGTTGTTATGCTGGGAATTGCAAATGTGTGAAAACTATTTAGTATAAGTGGTCATTATTAGTTATAATTGTTTTGATGCTGTCATGGTAAACCATTAGATAATCAGTGGGATTTGGCTGCAGATTGTAGGCTCTAGTTTTGATGCATTATGGATGCTGTCTAGAGTGAATGTGTGCAATTAAGAATGATGTACATCTTCCAAAGGCTACCTCTACGCTGTTACCCACTGCCTTTAAGAGGAGGGTGTGTCGTTATTAGAATCATTAGCCTGGATTTTCATTTATGCATTGCTCGAGGTGAGGTGTCGTAGGACCGACAAAATGCCTGGATACTGCCGTGATATACAGGTAAGGGGGATAAGAGGAAATACTTGATTAAAAGAGGTATAAGTCTGTTGTGTGCACCAAGTAAGTTGTATAGGAGAATGGTGGTTCAGAGGATGATGGCGTGCACAGAGCATCAGATTGAGGAGGAGCAATGTGGTTCCTGAAGTGGTAGGGGATATTTGGTTGAGGTGTTTACTATGAGGATGGTGTCTGAGAAATAGTTAAATGTGACTTTTATGAATGCGAAGAAAACATATGAGAGGGTTGACTCATGGACTTTGGAGGAAAACTGCTACATTTAGTGAGGAGTTTTACTTTTGAGAAAGTAAGCATGGTTGGAACTATCAAGGGAGGAGGGTGAGTGGTTCCAACTGAAGATGGGTCTTTGTCAAGGATGTGTGATGTTACCATGGCTGTTTGATCTTTTAATGGGTGAGATGGTGAGGGAGTTGATAAGAACATTGAGAGAGGGGCAGGACTATATTATGCTGAGGAAGTGGGGTGATAAGTGTCAGCTACTGTTTACGGTTTACACAGCAGTGGTGGCAGAAATAAGAAAAGTTGCAGAAATTGGTGTTGGGGTCTAGGAGAGTGTGTGAAAGGAAGATTCCAAGTTTAGTAGGGGTAAGACAGGTCGGTTTGTGTGTGAATTTGAATGGGAGAGTAGATGTAGCAGAGATTGAACAGGGGGAACAAAGTAAATCACAGGATGGGAGAGGGGCCAAAGGTCTTGGATTTATTTGAGTGCATTGAGAGAATTGTGTTTCATGAAGGTAGTCCCTATTGTGATTTATGGGTGCCAGGTTTGAATACAAA
>JAUUDZ010009476.1:0-11643 GCA_032361705.1 Panulirus versicolor | reverse complement strand
GAGAGAGAGAGAGAGAGAGAGAGAGAGAGAGAGAGAGAGAGAGAGAGAGAGAGACCCCTATCTGAAGGTGGAGTTCAATAGTTATGGAGACTCTTTTCCAGTGTCCCCCAACCCAACACATGCATTAGAGATATAAATAGGTATATAGAATTTATGACAATTTTGCAAATAGGCAGGGATAATGGACAGAAATCCTTGAAGTTCCTTCTGGCCTCTCTTTACATCATCCCACTAGAAATCGCTCTCTAACTCACATATTTCTGAACACTTCTTACCTTATCATTGTTAACTTTTATTTCAAACTGATACACATATGTATTCTTCCTAATAACATTTCTTTTCTTCTTTTCTTTCACACTTCACTGCCATTTCATGTATTAATGATGTAGCACCAGGGACAGGTGAAGAACAGCCACATTTGCTCACATCCATTCTCTAGCTGTCATGTGAAGTGCATAAAAACCACAGCTCCCTATCCATAACTAGGCCCCACAGACCTTTCCACAGCTTATCCCAGCTGCTTCACATGCCCTTGTTAAGTAAACTGATGGCATGTCGACCTCTGTGTACCACACAGTGCGCTGACCTCTATATACCACACTGTTGCAATTCACTCAATCCCATGCACACCTTTCACTATCCTCCATATTCAGACCCCATTCACCCAAAATCTTTTTCACTCAGTCCTCCCATCTCCAATCTGGTCTCCCTCTCCTTGACCCCTCCACTCCAGACACATATATCCTCTTTGTTAACCTTTACTCACTCATTCATTTAATACATTCAAATTATTTCAGTGCACCCTCCTCAACTCTCTCATCCATACTCCTCTTGTCACCATATCTCTCTCTTACCCTTTTATTATTTACTTGATCAAACCACTTCACATCACATATGGTCTTCATACATTTCATAACCAACACATCCCTGCTCCTCTTCACATCCTCACCTCAAGCCCATGTTTCATGTCCACATAATGTTGGGACTACTATACTTTCAAACATACCCATTTTTGCCCTCCCAGATAATGACTTCACTTTCCACAGTCTTCAGTGCTCCCAGAACCTTTGCCACCCCTCACCCACCCTATGATTAACTTCCATGGTTCCATCCACATTTTTCATCTAACTCTTGTATAGTAAATAGAGCTGATAAAGAAATATTTCTTATACCTTAGGGAGGTATACTATTGGTACAACCTGCCTGGGTATTTGAAAAGTCAGTGACAACACTTCATTGATTGTCAAGTTGCTCTTCTTTCACACAGGTAGCTGTCTTTTCTTTCTGCCTCACCAACATGGGGACTGCTGGCATTCTGTCCACAAAATATAATCTCTCCCTGTCACAACATTAGACAATCACTTAACTTGCACAACTAATTCTTTGCAACTCTACATTTTTCTGCAGTGAGTGTGTACTAGCCCAGCCTGCTGGCAAAATGGTAAGAGCAACAGATAGAAGTTGTAGGTAGGAGCATTAGACAGAAGAATTAGGTAGAAGCACTGGGTAGAAGTAGTGGGTAAGAACATTAGCTGGGACCATTAGGTTGAAGAAGTAGGTTGGAACATTAGGTACACATATCAAGTAATAGCAATAGGTGGGAACATTCAGTAAGAGCCTCTGAAAACACTACACTAGAGTTGCCCTTTGTCAGTGGCCTGTTAAGAGTAAGGCATAAAAGGCTAAGAAGTTGCATTGGAGTTCTCCTGTTATGGGGATTCTTTTGCCATAGCCACTCATTCAAGGGAGTTCCCAATAGGAACAGGTGTCAGGGATATAGGCAGACAGACAGATAAAGAAATATTTCTGCATAAGAAAAGATTTAATGAACTATACCGGAATAACTCAATCATGTCAACAATGGGAATAGGCTGTTCATATAGCTTACATTATCTTTAATAAGAATAATATCTAGTACCAAATCAAAATGTGCATGATGAAATGTTGGCAGTAGTTAGTAGGCAGCCAATAATTAAGGAGGTTAGTGATGGCTGCATAGTGAGCCAGCACTGCAGTGGTTGTCAAGTTGCACTCCTCCAACCTCAGTAGCTGTCTCAGCTTTCTGCATCACCTATGTGTGGACTACTGGCATTCTGTCAATAAATATACAATTTCTCTTTGTCACGCATAACACTTGACAACACTTAACTCACACAGCTCATTCTTTATAACTCTAGATTTTTCCTTTGGTGAGTGCTATGTGCTAGCCCTACCTTTAGGCAAAATGACAGTAACATAATAGTAGGAAGGAAATTCTATGTAGGAGCATTAGGTAGTAGTAGTAGTAGGTAGGAACATTTAGCAGGAGCATTAAGTAGAAGTAGTCAGTAAGAACATAGGAACCTCTCCAAACACTGCATTAGACTTGCTCTATGCTAGTGGCCTTTTAAGAATGAGGCACTAAAGGGTAAGAAGTGGCACTGAAGTTCACTAGTAATGGAGACTCTATTGCTTTGGCCACCCACTTGAGGCAGTTCCAGAGGGGAAAAGGGATCACAGATAGACATGTATTAAACAAAACTTTTATCTTACCCTCTTGCTATGGATGTTCTGAATCTTCAGTGTCTGGCCTGAAAGAAGCTTACAATTATGTCTTGGCCTCAATATCATTGGAAAATTATTCTTTACACTATGTAATGCATCAGTTTGTGGAGGGTGGTTCTGATGAACATTATCATGGGGATCATCATCTCTTCTATTTGCAACACTTCTTAGTCTGTAACACTTCAATTCAACATTTTCCTGGACATTAGTTAGAGTATCAATTAGATGCACATCACTCTTTTGGTCTTCTTCACTTCCATGTTCTCCAGTAATCTGCAGAGATGATGTGCATATTTGTAAAAAAAAAAATTTCCTGAAACATATTATGCAGTCTAAAGGCTGTCTAAAAATAAACAACAAAAATATCTTGTGCTGCCTTTGTGTTAATCAAATTTTCTGATAAGGTGCATGGAAACAAGAAGCAAATAAAAAAATATCTTACAAAAAAATCCAAAGGAAATACAAAAGAGATATCATATAATTGTACTAATTGAAAGATCAATTAGATAAAAAAAAAAAAGAGTAAACAACAAAATTTCAGACATTTAACGGTGAAGAATGTTACTTTTGAGAACTTGAATTTGACTTTCCGATCAGACACTGTTTTGATATACCTAAAGCTTTGTGCACTTGCACACAGCTTACAACAGCTTGACGTACAGAGGTCCTTTAGAGCTCAAAAGCCTCACTGTGTATGGAGCACATGCCACTTATAAAATTATCAAAAGAAAAGAAAATAAATCCACTACAAATTAAAATTGTGGCAGTGAGAGTAAACTTTAAGTAAATATGACATAGAGAAAGATCTAGGCCAAGTATATCTAAATAGTAAGAGCACTGCATCATTAACAGCACGAATTTCACATGACAGATAGAGAATGATGTGAGCATATGTGGCCTTTCTTCATTTGTTCCTACAGCTACCTTGCTAACACGGGAAATGGGGATCAAGTATGAAAAAAGAGCATTGTAGGGTTGTATAAAATTGGAAATTAATATTGAAATGATAAGCTAACATTGGATACTACATTCCCTCATTAGTGGTAATTTTTCATCCATCTGAGGAGGCTACAATCTCTTCAGAGGGTATACTACTCAAAACCCTTGTCAAGCCAAATCAAGAAAATTCTACCTAAAACAGAATAAGCCAGTGTCTGTTAAATAACTTAATAGAAAGATTCTATTGCTGCTTCTGAATACTAAACTACTAAATGATCACCACCTGGTGCTTACTAGTTCAGTGAACAAGAGATTCAGTTAAGAGTATTCACTCTCTACAGCTGCCTAACTCAACATTTATCATGATCAAATGTCTAAACTGTGTGTTTATGTAGCCACAGGAAGGACAAAGCTACTGCCTGATGGTGTGGTGGGGGGTGGGTCTCACACTTACAACTATGCTCAGATGAAGAAAGAGGAATAGAGAATGCAAATACTTTGAATTTCAAGTGTATCAGGTATCATATCATAATGCAAAAGATGAAAAATTTCAAATAAAATTTGTGTCTAACCATCTTCCTATGAATGTTCTTTATCTCCAATGTCTGGCATGAATGACTGATATGATTTTGTCTTGGCCTGAGTATCATTGGATGACTGATCTCAGCACCACATAATTCATAATTTTGTTTAAAGAAGAATGGAGAGTGGTTTTCAAAAGCATTACTGTGAGGATCTTCATCTCTTATGCTTACAACTCTTCCTAAATTGTCTGCCTTCAAATCACAATTTTCCTGGATGTCAGGTGAAGAAGCAGTTAGCTGCTCATCACTTTTTCTGTCTTCTTCACTCATAAGTTCTTTAGGTATCTGAAGAGATGATGTGTAAATCTGCAAAAGAAATCAAATTTTTCAATAAACAATTAAAGTAGTTAGAGGGCTGTAAAAATACACGTATGAATCCTTGTGTTCTTCCTAAGCATAAAATATTACATGCATGAAACAATAAGCAAACAAATACAAAATGAATCAGAAACAAATCAGAAGCAAATGAATAAGTCATAACATTTCAAAACATGAAATTTTTTTGAAATCAATACAGTTCAATGAACAAAAACAGGGATTCATAAGTAATGAAAATTACTTTCAAGAGAATGAGGCTTAAATTTGGTATTCTCATTAGAGCTTGTTATGCTGCACTTACAGAACTGTATATCTATCTACAACATACAATAGCTTGGTCCTTCCACAACTTTAAAAAAAGGATGTAAACAGGTAAACAACATATATGGACACATCTAGCCATGGGTTTTTACATGCTCATAACACTGAAGGGATGTAAAAGCATGAAAATTAATAAGGGTAATTTTTTTTGTAAGTTTTGAATCAGACTAAGTTCCAGGTTAGGCCTTTTTATGAGGGACATAACTAACAAGTGGGTAAAATCCAGATAAGAGTAAAGAGCCTTGGAACATTCAATTTTTCTCTTGCTGGAAAACAACTATATATATTTCATAAGTATCTGATTCAGCCATTTCAAGTTATGACCAAGGTTAACCAAGATTATGGTGTAGATTAAAGCATGATTCCAGACAATAGATGAATAGATGATGGGCAACAAATGATATAAAGCTGGACAATGGACAAGTAAAGTGATCCCTAACTATTCCTAACTGTCTGCCATATCATGCAAGCAACACTAGAATGATGTATTATGGTGGTTTGGGCAAGCATCAAGAAAGAATGTAGAGACAATGACTAAGGAAGTGTAAGTGAGACATGTGGATGAAGACATAGAGTAAAGCACATGGTATCAAGGAAAAGACATGAGAGGGAATTCTGACACTGGAATCTGCACACATTTGACCAGATCATAGTGTCTGTGGAGGTTATGTATAAACGATGTTGCTGCAAAGCAGGAGCCTACTATAGGCATATTTCTGTATGAAGAAAATTCTGAATAAACTATACTAAATTTTGTTTAGACAACATAGAGTAAACTAATGATATGGCTTATTACAGTTGTGAAAAGAATAATATCAACAACCAAATCAAATTGTACAAAATGCAAAGTATTAAATAAAACTAGCATTCTACCTTCTTGCTTTGGATTTTCTGAATCTTTAATCCTTGGCGTAAATAATACTCATAATTTTGTCTTGGCCTCAATATCACTGGTTGACCAATCTCAGCATCATGTGGTATGTCATTTTGTTTAGAGATGTGCTTAATGTGGTTCTGATGAGCATTATCATGGGCATCTTTTTCATCTGTTCTATTTGCTTGTTTGTCACATTTCAATACACCATTTTCCTGGATATCAATAAGAACAGCATTCTGCTGCATATCATCTTTTTGGTCTTCTTCTCTTACAAGTTCTCTAATAATCTGCAGTGATGATGTGTACATCTGTATGATAAAGGACAATTCTTTCAGAATCAAAAGATGCAGTTAAAAGTGTTTAAAGAATAAACAAAGAAAACACGAGAAGACTAATGCTGGAGCTTACTGAAGCTGACACTAAGCTAAGCTCGTACAAAACAAATATTTCTGTACAATCATCAGACTGAAGGACAGGTGAAATAAATTTCCTTGTTTAATAGGATGACAATGGTTATCACAAATTGAAGGTCATGATATACACAAAGACAGATATACAATCAAAGAAGCATGATCTTCCTGCATCTGCAAACCTTACGAGAGAATTAATGATACAAATAATTACGTCAAGACTACAATTATTCACAGCATTCAAAGAGTTCTGTTGAATTCGGAGTTATTTAAGTCAAGTTGTTAAAAAGCAGCTGCCATTTCTATTTCATTTTCAGTGCAACATCACTGGCTTAAAATGTCTGTTGTTGAAGCTATCATTTCAGTAAACAGCTATTTCATATATTTCTTTTATGAGAACATCTGAAAGTAAAACAATAAAATCAACTTTAGGTATTTTTGGCAAAGTTACTATCTCCTGTGTGCCTCTACAAGCCTCTGTTATAGTTAATTCTTAGGGCTTACTTTTCCATATTCCAGTATCTAAGTTTGGTCTTTTTTCATCAGTTATTTCCACCCAGTCACAAATAACTTGACTAAGTTAATTGAATGTAATTATATTCCTGTAAAATTATGTTATGAATTGAGCAATATGATAAACAAATTACCATGAGACATTCCATGAAATCATAATAGAAGAAACCATATCATGCAATGGATAATGTACTTACAAAATATATTTCTCTATGAATAAAATGTACTTGCCACCTACAAACGGGAGATTCAAATTCCTATTCAATAACATCAAGCTCCTGATTGTTAGTGAAAGCTCTAAATCATAAGGTAATGACTACACCACTGACAAAGAAGTTAATCCCTAACATGCTTCCAAAAACATTTGAATGAACAGAGAAACTCAGTCTTGAGTTCCAGTGACTACCCACCAAACATAAAGGAGAGCTGAAAACACTGATAAGCACTACATACAGTCTTTACCTGAGCTGTTAGAATTACATTAAACACCTTTTAATAACTAATTATCCCTCTTTTAAGTCACTGGGAAAATTTCTTTCCTTTGAGTGTACCTTGATACTCAATTCAAATGGAAATTTTCAAGAACTTACCTGGTCGTCAGGCAACTGATCCTTGTGAAACACATGGGGAATAACATACTGAAACAGCATCTTGTGGTCCACCAACCTACCTCTGGGACTGATGAAAAAAAAGAGATGAATATAAAATTGTATTACACTCTATACTTGTATCTATCACATCATCTTTAAGTCTATGTAAATCTTGTACACTTTAGAATTTTGTATTCAATCTGTACTATGGTGAGGGTTCTATGCTAAGTAAAAGCATACTGTACAAATGTATCTCAGCTACCAAAAAATAATATAGTTCAAATCTTTAAACAACCTGATAGGGTCTAAAAATTATCAGTCTATGGGCATAAATTTAATCGCAATTTAATAATTTTATCAATATATTCTAACATTTACCCTCATTTCCATTCATATGGGCTAGATATAGTACAAACAGGTATGCAACTATTGAGATTTAATTTAGCAAAACTGGGAATGCTAACCCTGAAGGCTGGCAAAAAGGCAAGGACACCTATTACTGAGGCATTATCTATTCTTAATTACTGTGCTTTGCAACTACACCACATCCAACATGTAGTCCCGGTATCTTCTGCACAGCTTTCCATACCATTACTTTGTTTGATCAAACTCTGTTTTATCTAAATATGGTACCTGTGTTCATACGTAATTTTCAACTCTTTTGTCGCACAGCTGACAAAACATCATTAATCATGGCCACAAAACAAGATATTTCAAAGAAATATGGACTCTATGATGTATCAGTTAGCTCTGCTGACTCTGATGCACCGATGACCCCCTGAGTTGAGCCTGCAAAAGTTTGAATACTGGTTGTGGCAGTTGGTCCATAGTCAACCAAATTGTTAATCCTACCTTAAAGGAAGGACTAACCTTGGCTTAGGCTGGGGTGTATACAATATTCATGTATATAACATAAATGAGATGGCCTTGATTAGGGCATTCAGTTGTCTGTGCCATCTCAGCTTGTAAAAAAAGTGTACTACACATAACATTAACTATACATAAATGTGTAGGAAAACAGTTCCTTTGATGCCGCTAAGGTAAGAATACGATCTTTTTTCACCAAAAGATGAAGAGAATGGTACAATCCTTGTTCATAAAACACTGCACATTTGTACTGTTGTGCAATAAATCATTCAAAAAGATGAAAAATCAGGGAACCATCAATTCTCTCATGCTATACTAACAACTCAGCTTCTGACCACACTCTTTCTGTATTACACTTAGAATAAAGGTCTCATATGAATAATGGTCAAAACAAACAGCATGACGACAGGGGCTCTAATAGGTTTCTGCAAATTTTCCTTGTTGGACAGCCACTCCAAAGTTTTAAAAAATTTCCGAGGACAAACTTTAATGCATCTCTCTTTCTGAAACAAAATCAATTAATCCATTCATGATGATACTACGCGGATTTACATTCCACTTCTCTGTAAAACTGAATTTTCTAAGAGACATTCTATTTGGCACTGAAACATCATAAATCTTATGGTTCAGTCAGACACTAGCTCATCATCATCCCAACATGTAAAACTATAAAACGTTTATTCTTCCTTCATAATTAACAATAAAAAGTGTACTTCTGTAATTGGTTTCAGGGGATTTAGGTCTTTTGTTGAAGAAACTATGCCGATGTCATGGCCTTCCCCTACACTAAAGTTCCTTCATTAACCCTTGAGACACAGTGCTGATGTCAAGGCCTTCCCCTACACTAAAATTCCTAAATCAACCTTCATCAATCCATGAAAACAAAAAGGGACTCTTCCTTTCCTACTTTTGTGTCTAATATGGGCAAGGTTTAAGAGACTTAACATGTTCTGAAAAAGTTCAACTGCAGTGAGACAGCATTCAAACAGCACACCTGCTGACTTAAGAGTTGTCAACCACTTCCAATAAACAGAGCAACTGGTTGAGAAACATCTAAAACAAGTGCAACAGAATGTGGGTAAACAAATGTAACAATTTCCATGGAGCAAGCCATACAATACTGTTGAAGCAAAAACTATCTTTGGGTTCTTTTGGACTAAAATTCAACTTGGAAACTAATATTTCATTTTCATAATCCTTGAAAGCTAATGGGCAATCAATGCAAAAAGGATCTGCCTTGCTATTCCTTTTTTCTTGTAAGCAATGATGGGCTCTATCTGTTTTCTGTGATTACTATTGTCTGTGACAAACAGCTATATCCAAACATAATAAACATAATAAAATTGAATTCAATATATCACAGGTGTCAGAGGTGGAGGGAACGAGGAGAAGCGGGAGACCAAATTGGAGGTGGAAGGATGGAGTAAAAAAGATTTTGAGTGACTGGGGCCTGAGCACACAGAAGGGAGATAGGCATACAAGGAATAGGGTGAATTGGAAAGATGTGGTATAATGGGGTCGACATGCTGTCAATGGATTGAACCAGGGCATGTGAAGCGTCTGGGGTAACCCATGGAAAGGTGTGTGGGGCCTGGATGTTGAAAGGGAGCTGTGGTTTCGGTGCATTACACATGACAGCTGGAAACTGAGTGAACAAATGTGGCCTTCTTGTCTTTTCCTAGCACTACCTCGCAGGGGATGGGGGGATGCCATTTCATGTGTGGCGGGGTGGTGACAGCAATGGATAAAGGCAGCAAGTACAAATATGTACATGTGTATATATGTATATGTCTGTGTATGTATATGTAAGTATATGTTGAAATGTATAGGTATGTATTTGTGCATGTGTGGGCATTTATGTATATACATGTATATACATGTGTATCTGTTTCCTTGTGCTACCTCGTTAGCGGGAGACAGCAACAAAGTATAACAAAATAAAATAAATATATATATAAAATACTTAAGGTATAGAAGGACCTTAAAATATATAATTATATCAAGCTAATGATCTATAACTGAAGATGCTTACTCAAACTTACTCATTAGATGGCTCAGAGGCCAAGGCCCCTTCAGACTGTAAACGCACCATAAGTCTCTTGCCCAAGTTGGTAGAAACATGAAGGAGTTGGGCCAGAGAGGCAGGAGTGTGGTAGTTCTCATCATTCCGTAAGTGCACTAACAAACGGCGAAATAAACAGGTTTCCCTTACCTGTAGGAGGAAAGTACACTGAAAAATTTCACTGTTGTCCTTATTGATTAGAATAATATTCCAAATCATAAAATCAAGCACAAAACATGAGATACAGACAAAGAGTCAGTTTAAAGCTGAATAATTCATAAGTGCTGAAAATGTAATGAAATTTAGGAAAAATAAATTCCTTGGTGTTTCCAAAAAGGTAACCTGATGAAGGCATATATTTTACTTCCTTTTGGGTCTCATATCTGAAAGCTTCCAGTCACTCAGTACTTTTTCTTCTTGTAGTGGTCTGATGAAGATTTGAAGATTTTAATGATCAAAAATGCCATCTGCAGGGTTATACCTCTTAAACATTTGGGAGAGAGACCATCAGGACCTTCTGACTTATTCAGATTTGAAATTTTGGTGAATATTTAAGTACTTTATAGTTCTGAAGTTATATAAGTCTAATTTCTCATTATCTACTGTGTTTTTTGTCCATAGCATTTAGAAAATTCTTGATACTAAATGCTAATTCAAAGTAACTGTTTAAACAGAAAGCCATTTCTTCATTACTCTTTGTTAAGGTGCCATTATTGTAAGACAAACAGTTTATGGTATCCTTGATATTGTTCTTGATCATTATATAGTTGAAAAATTCTTTATAGTTCTTCTTCATGCTGCAAGACGTTGTCTTTCTGAATATTCTTTTACTGAACCTGATTTTTTCTTTACAATTTCTCGTAATATTTTATACAATCCATGATACTGGGACTGCTACTTAATTTTGAATTTCAAGTTTACATTCCTTTGATGTCTGATTAAATAATATCACTTTATTAACCCAGTTTGGCATTTCCTTCTTATCGCCTCAATTTTCCTTTTTCTTTGAAAATCATCTCTCTCAAGAAGTATATAATTCTTAAAGTTGCACAACAGTAAATGTAATGATACTGTGGTCACTGTAACCTATCTTTTCACTAAAAGCAATACAGCTTATTAGGTCCCTGTCCACAGTTAGGACTAAATATAAAATGAACATGAAATAAGAACAGATGAAAAAGATCAAATAAATGTAAAACCCATGGGGATGCAAAATATAAAGAATCAGAAGACAAGACAGAAGATGAGGGGGTCTGGCTTCCTAATAAAGGATGACCTTAGGTTCACTAGCTGCTAGCAAATGTTGGATATTTTGCACAGTACAGTATATAATTAGGTGAGATACAGTTGAAGATCTCAGTGTAATAGTTCTGATAATATGCAGTGCTTAAAAAAAAAAAAATATGACAAACAGGACCATATATTCAGTGGTATCAAGGAAAGATATATTTGGATGGTACAAGAGGCAGAAATCAAACTTTGAGAGGGATTTTAACAGCTGGCAAACTGACTGGGAATATCTGGATCATCAAGAGGAAAGTAACACATGGAGGCATGACTTCTCAGTATGTGTTCAAGAAAATTCCCTTGCTAGCATGTCACTAAAAATGCTAGATAT
>JAUUDZ010009465.1:0-11643 GCA_032361705.1 Panulirus versicolor | reverse complement strand
ATAGAGAGAGAGAGAGAGAGAGAGAGAGAGAGAGAGGAAATACCTCTGAGGGAGAGGAAGACATTAAAACGATGATGGTGAGGTTACCAGTAATACACTTGATGGGAAAACCTGGGGATATGTACGTCTCTGGTTAGGGAGAGTCGCATGATGAAACTAGCGAGTTGAAGCTTCTTTCTGACCGTATTTGGAGCGTGCACATGGGAGCAAGTAGGTCACGGACCTGACAAATGGAAGTGTGTGTTTCCTTGTATAAACGTACAGGAAGTAAAGAAAGATGACAGAAAAACCACAGAAAAATATGTCCTTTTTTTGTACACAAATGTCAAGACGCATTGTTGTGCTGTGACTCATTATTTTCAGAGGATTAAATAACCTTTTTTTCTTGTGGGTGAAGGACAAAATGGATTTAGGAAAAGAAGAGAATGTATGAGGAAGAATTTTTTTATCATTATTATTATCAATTTCGATGTGAAATACCCGGATGTTTTGCCACAGCGAAACGAAAGGGACACAGAGACCAGAACATTCCGGGAGATGGGGTGGGAGTGGCGTGCGATAGGATTAACTGGATTTAGTGTGGTATATGGGGGGAGGGGAGAGAGAGAGAGGGTGTGACGAGATGTCAGTGAGCTGAAAACAATTGAATTGAACCACACCACTGGATCCTAACGAGGCTGTTTGCGAAAGTGGAAGAGAAAAGAATCACTTGTATGAAACGGTCTAGGTAAACCAATGGGGATCGTTTGTAAGCGCTTCGCCTGGTTCACTATACATGGTCACCTGACAGTACGTGTGTAGCTTTTACTTACGTGACCTGGCACGACGCGGGCAACTGAAAGCCTTGGTCAAGACCATCTTATTAACGCTATGTATATCCCTGTACTCAATATATCGACCAACCCCTAGGGTAGGATGAACAGCTGGGTTGACTGGGCCGATTGCCGCAACAAGGATTCGAACCTATACCCTGGTAGGGCCCGTGATGCGCCATGGTCAGTAAAGATAATTCGGATAATTCTACGCTAAGGCAGGAAAGGCGGTAGAGTTTGGGAAATCATTAGGTCAAAAATTTCTCAATTTCCTTTCTGCTTCCTGAATAATACTAGGGTTTGATTTTTTTCTTTTTCTGAACATGGTGTTGCTGAGTAAGTCTTCCTTTAGTTCTGCTCTGCCATGTACAGAGGTAGCAAATAATATCATACAGTATAGCAACAATTACAAAATTAGGGAAATCCAGTTTCTGCTCCATTTTGTAGTTTTCAAACACTGTCAAAGATATTTAACAAACTTGTAGAAGCTCCACTTTGTCTGTTGAAGGTAAAACAAAAAAAAAAAAAAGGGTTTTCCTGCACTGTCCCTCGTTGATTCACCACGCCAGTAATCAAGTTTTGAATCTATAATTTTCCTGGTACGCTATTTCTGAACTGCGCACCATCTCTATCACCGACGTCACTCAAAATATAAGGTAAACAACGTAGAGGGCAGAGTGGAGTGTGTCTACTGAGTAAAGTCCACCAACAGCCTAGCAAAGTGTTCAGCTCACTTGCTGCCAGGATTATTGTGTGACAAACCGTCTTAGAAGACTGCACTGCCAGGCTCTGATTCCTTATGATCCAGGAGTTTGTCACACACTCGCCACCTGCCATCACTTCTCATTCCGGTGGACACTTAACAAAAATTTTTCTTCCTCCAGCTTTTCATCATCAACACGGGGAAACTCCTAGCGTGGATATCTGAACCTTCTTTCTCTCACCATGACTCAATACCTTAACAAGGTACTCCATCAAACCTAACTTGACGTGGAGTAGGGAGTAAAGAAATATGCTTATGATCCAGTAGCCGAAGGTTTCATCGTGCCATGTTCTTCTGGCCTGGAAGAAAAGGTCGACATGGTTCCCAGTCTTTCTTTGTGCAGCTGTTGCTTTACTGCATAACTGTCCCACAAGCAGAGAGATGCAGACACATTTTGTCAAGTGGTATCAACACTCTCGTTTACCAGTGAACCAGCCTCTCTCAGACCATTCATCCTCAGGGTACAGCATGGCTGTAGGGGGACAAAGTAAAGACAGCAGCAGGTTTTGTTTCGTCTTTTGATAATCAAGCCACTTTTATCGCAACGGTGCAACAGCTTTGTTTCAGTATGTGCGTAGGTGTAATTTCATGTGTTGTATACCCTACCATTACTTCGCGACTACCTCAGAAACTAGACGTGAGAGACAGATTCTAATTGTTCCAAGACAATCCACGCCTCAGCTTGACCAAGGTGATATAGTAAAGTCCACGATGTGGAATCTTTGTTGGCCAGTGTAAATACTACTACTGCTACTACTAATGCATTTACTATTACTACTACTAATGAATAAATAATGATAATGGAAATAATACTAATACTAATAATAAAAGATAATATTGATAACTAATAATGATAGAGTAATAACAATAATAATGATAATAATAATGATAATAATAATAATAATAATAATAATAATAATATTTATGAGGCTGTTCAATGAATCAAAGCCTGAAAATATAAAGCACATCACATCTTAAACATTGATGTTATAAACAGAAGAAAAAGGTTGTTAAACAGACGCTCTTTAAACCTACTATTGAGTGAAAGTTTATATATAGTAAACTAATTACTGATAATGTTCATAATGGTTGGGATGGGGCTGTTCTAGTGGCGGTCTGGACTAGTTCGTATGGGAACGATGTGGTTGTGCTATGTACTACCAAACTGAACTCATAACCCGGGGACGAGGGATCTCATGTGGCAATAGAAGATGGTGGCGGGAATATGGCAGCAGCTTCATCCTGGAACTGTCGCATGAGGTCCAGGTGATGGCTGGAGAGAGTCGCAATGAAACTATGGAAAGCCCCTCTTGATAGGTGTGTGTGTGTGTGTGTGTGTGTGTGTGTGCTTATGTGAGTTTTTATGAGCGCTTATGTACATGTGTGTACATATGTGCTTGTACATATAACGTACATGTAGGAATGTTCGCCAGCCTCGTGACTTAATAGGTAGCCTTGTGGTGTGTCATCACAAAATAAGGCACCCATTATGTACATGGTCTATAACCACACACGCGTTTGATCTTAAGTCACGTGTTGGCAAAATTTTTTTTCGTACTCCAGGAGTTAAAGTTGTGGTACTCGAATTCTGCTTAGGTACGTGATCGCAGTGAAAGGTACCAGCATCTTGATCTAGGAATTCTTGGTAATCTTGTTTTCCTTTTATCGTTACTGTTGTAATTACTATTAGTTTTCTAAAGTTTTTACGATATATCTATGGACTTTGGCATTGCAACCATGAGCAGCATCTCTCTCACTGGGGAAAACATAAACACTTAGTGACAAATACAAAAATGGCAGGGCACTCATAAGCACTCGTGTACCCAAAGCATTTGAAATCTTTAAAGATCCCTGTAAAAGTTGTGGTGACTTTAAACCCGAGAGAGAGTAAAAAAAAATGTTTCCCACTCAACTTTCAAGTTACATTACATTATGTATTCAGGCTCGCAGAGTGATTAGTTCTTAGAGTTTGTTTTTCAAAAAAGTTTTGCTGTCACTGATTTCACAAACATTTTCACGAAAACTGCGAGTCACTCCACCCACAGGATGATGACCTATGCAAGGTTTCATTTCACTTAATGGCAACATTCATGACAACACTAACCATTCCAAGTAATCATTACCATGAGAAGGCGGTCCTGTCTGTCTATCTGCACACACGCTAAGAAGATTGCCATACGCACGATAACTAACCCTCATGCATAGTTGACAAAAAAATCCATCCATTTCCTTGACAAGGTAAAAAAAAAAAAAAAAAAATGCTAGCTGCTGAGGATGTCATATTTTCGAGAAAGTATAACAGTGTTGAGCGGAGTTGTGGCACCAACAATATGGGAGATATTAAGAGGGAAAAAGGGTGGGTGGGTGGGTGGGGTGGCGGGTGGGGGGATGAGCATTTATCTCATCACTGAAAAATGCTATTCCGCCGTTCAGGTTATGGTGGCCTGGAAGAGAGGGAGTGATGGTTGCCGAGAGAGGGTGGTGGTGGAAGAAATGACTGGTGGTGGCGAGGGAGATTATTGTGGCTAGGGATGTTGTCGATGGAGGGAGGGAGCGGGGGGTATCGTGGCCAAGATGGGAGGCAGTGGTGGCATGAGGAAAGGTTTGGTAACTGATGAGGTGGTGAACGGGAGGGTGTGAGAGCCCACCGAAGAACCGAGCTGACGAGGACCTATATCTGTCAGTATTATACTACCTCGAAACTCCCATACTCTAAGCATTACGTTTTGTATGACAGAAGTAAAGGAACAGAGATTGAGAACGAGATCCTCCACATCCTAGGTGTCGATCCTCCTTGTCAAGAGAGTTTCGAAAACTCTTTATAGAATGGACTCTATCATCAACAATATTTTTATCATTGTCATTTGGTTCACTACTATCATCACCTTTATAGCTACTCTTGCACAATGAGAGATGCCCACGACAGTAGGGACAGTGTAGAGCAGCTAATATCATGTACTATTCTCATACAAAGGCACTACTTGCTCTGCGCAGAGTGGGAGAAATACAGGCAGTTTTGCAGGGGACAGATGTTTATCCACGCAGCGCGAAAACAGATACGTGTAATTACCTATTTCCTTTTACAGCTGAGGGAGGGAGTTCTACACTCGTGGGGTCCTCATCTCTTTAACGTTCTCCACTTTCATACAACTTAATGAGCTCTTGTGTAACGCCAGCATTCACGGTATCTTCACTGGGTTTCATTCACCCACTAGTCTAATACTGTGACAATATCTCCTTCCATCTTTTCTAATAAGTTTCATGCGTATATCAAGTTATGGCTTCTGGTTGTTCTATCTCTGAATTTTTAGGAAACAAAAATGTGATGACTGTTAACAATACCAAACTCGCTCAGAGATTTGTAGGCTGTGATCAAGTCAAGCTTTATTCTTCTCTCTACCATGGTGGGAAAAATCTATGGTCTCAACTTCTCACTAACTCGTCTCTCATAATCCTAGTCCAATTTGTGTTAACTTCAAATACACCTCTGTTAATTCTTAAATGTTTCCGTAAGTGCGGTAACCAGACCTTAGAAGTATATTCTTCTTTTGCACTGCTATACACTGCGAACCACTTACTGAATATCCTCTTAAGTATTCACTTATATAAATTCGATTCTAATATTTGCCAGCAGACAGTCTGTCTCCTTTACATTTCTCCTACGATGGAACGCTGGCGATGGGTTAGATCGAATGTCGACCCTAATTTTCTAATAGGAGAGGGTACGGGGTGATACGTTAGACCCACTCTATAACAGGAGAGGGTGGTATGCGAGACATTAGACCCTTTCTAACAGGAGTGGGAGGTATGTGAGACGTTAGACCCTTTCTAACAGGAGTGGGAGGTATGTGAGACGCTAGACCCGTTCTAACAGGAGAGAGATGGATATAAGGAGTTAAGAGTCGATCAGGTTACAGGGCGTGAACGCTTCTTACTGGCTTGTCTTTAGTTTAGGTAGAGGAGGAACTGTAGACGGCTATTCGACATAAGGTTACACGTCGCTTTTTCAGATGTCCCACCAAAATTTAGAAAGGCTGGGAGACGGGTAGGCAGGGGAGAAAGAAAGCGATGTCTTTAGATCCATTTTTTTCTCTTAGATTTTTAAAACAGATGGTGGACTCCGTCAGTCCTGGAATACTGATGAGAGAGAGGAAGGATACAACGGGAGGTGTGCTGTTGCGTGCGTAACAGGTGGATGAGACCTGTTGTCTTTGTGATTTTAAACGTTTCATGACCGTGTATTTAACACGACGAAGTTAGAAGATTTGCATTTCTTAATCTGTAGTGCCTTTGACGTAAGGCGCCTGGCAGGTTCTCTCCCTCTCTCTAGCTAGAGATACTAACAGAGCAAAAGCAAGACCAGTGAGAGAGCTAGGATGGGAGATGTCCGAGAGTAATTTAACAAGAAGAGCCTAATCCAGTCCTCCTTTGAACTCATTTGTTATATCTTGTGTCATGATCAAATACCTTAAAAACCATTAAATCTTCACACGAGACAGGTTCTGCTGTATCCCTGTAATAATGTTGTGATATGAGGTGTTGAAATCGTTGTACCCGAGGGCGTAAGATTCAACTGTCAAAGTTTCGTCTTTAGGTGGTCACAAGTGGGTCAAATAGAGATACGTCAAAAGCTAGGAATTCAGTCCCAGGAATAATCTCTATATATACATACTCTCTCTCTCTCTCTCTCTCTCTCTCTCTCTCTCTCTCTCTCTCTCTCTCGGAAGTCTCAGCTGTGAAAAATAGTGGAGACGGGACAGCCAACTTCCCGTGTAGCAGTATCCAACATTTTGCTTGTTACGTCCAGACCTTGAGGCAGCCCTAAACCTGATCACATCTACGTCGTGTAACATATATTACCGAACAAACAGGAAATAGGAGAAGGAATGAGGGTGGCGAGGGAAGGATACGTAACTAGAGCCAAAGGCACGAGACGAAAAGGGAGTAGGGAAAGACACGGGATGAGGTTAGATAAAAGACGATTTAGAAAATGGCATGAAGAACGATGCCTCTGATGGAGAACGGGGATGTATAGACTAATCCATTTAGCTACAAAAATTCGGAATATAAAGAATGGAGTAAACATGCTGAACAGACAGTGGGGAGAGAGAGAGAGAGAGAGAGAGAGAGAGAGAGAGAGAGAGAGAGAGAGAGAGAACTTGCGATTACTTACGACGAGATTTTGCCAAAAGGCAGGGCCAGCGATAGGCGCTCACCGCAGGAAAATTTAGTGACCAATAATAATGTGTGTGAGGTACGTCAAGTGTCATGTGTGGTATGGAGGAGAGATTGCACCCCTGTGGACATAACACCAGGAGACCACGTGTGGTAGCTATTCAGAAGCATCTTAAAAGTAGGCTCTCTGATACCAGCGATGAAGGTATAACTGGAAATTGCTGGTATGAGACAGAGAACAACGATAAACGTGCGATGCACAACTAAGTGCTGGAAACATCGAGGAGACAAAGCCTATATGAAATACTGAAATCGTAACGGTGGTGACTGGAGATTGGGCGACTGACATATACATCATAGTGGGGCCAACTGGGGGTAAAATGGGGGAATAGAACTGGTGGGCCAACTGGAAGAAATAGGAGCACAGACTTGATCTGGGGCTAACGGGGAGCAAGAAGGGGCTATGAACATGAGGCCATTTGGGATCAAGAGGGGCCATGGACATGGTGGGGTTATCTGAGGCCAGAGGGGGGCACATGTGTTTGGTGTGGCCAGATCGTGAACGTGTGGGAGTTGGTGGGGGTCAAGGGAAAGCAAGAGATGGGACGGACGGGCTTGGGTGGGATCAAGAGGAACCAGCGGGGGCTAAGGGCTAGACTTGACTTGGAATAACCGGGGATTGGGACTTTATCTGGGTTAACTGAGAGCATAAGAGACTATGGAGATGCTGTGATCATCTCGGCTGAAAATGGGCACTCGACTGAGTGGGGAACTAAGGACCAAATCGTTGATGCTAACTGGTAACAAGAAGGGTTTGGGATTTGATGGTGTGGGTCGATTCAGGGCCAAAGAGGCTAGGGACATGGTGGATGCTTGCTGGGAGCATCATGAGGGACAATGAAACACACTTTCTTTTTATAGCAACCAACATGATGCAGGCAGAAACGTGCCCTTACCATAGTCAACTCCGATGAAATGAATACAAATTACAATACAAAATCAGATTAGTCATCGCTCCTAAGGTGTTTTCAGACCTGATTCATAAAGACAGAGATACTACAAGGATAAGGTAATAGGAGGAGGAGAATTCCTAAGTCCAAGGAGAAGGTAGTAACATAATGGTCCGTGCTCGTGTGGCTGGTTTTCACACGGAACTTATGTAGCAGCAGCCAGGTGGGTGCCACGGGTTAATGCCTTAAAGGTAGGGACACATGGAGACAGGGGTCGAAAAGATACCTGTAGAATAGGGAGAGGGACACTTGCATGTGATGGACGAGATGATAGATGGAGAAATGATGAGGTGGAAGGCTGTTGATTCCATTCCGGCCAAAGGAATGTGGAGGAAGAACCACCTCAGGTATATGAGCAGTACTCCCCATACTGGGACGAATGAAAACCCTTTATGTGTGGGACAGCTGATAACTAGAGAACTGATTACGTCACATATACAACCCTCACAGCTTTTGACGAACAAATTTTATATTATTCAATATATGGAATTCCCAGGACAAAGTGGAGTATATGGTTATGCTGAACTCGTCCATGTTATTTCAGGTTACTGTATTATTCTGAAATGTAACCGAGGGAAACGAGCGAGACTTAGAAAGAATTATACGGGGAGAATTTATTGATTCTGCACAGGTGTATTTCACCTGTCCACTGTGTCCCCATTCCGAGGTGATGAACGGTCCGAATTAAGGGAGGATATAATCTGAGAGAAAATGAACGAGTATTAGAGTGAGGACGGGAGAGAAAGTGAATTGTAGAACAAAGAGTGGAGTCATCGGTGTAAGATTGAGTGGGATAAAAGGTTAAAGAAAGAAGATCGTTCATGGATAGGAGAGGGTAAGTGATGGGACAGAACCACGATAGGATAGGGAGTTGAAGTCCCTCCGTCAAAGACTACCGTATCTGACCAAAGGGAGAGGATAGTGGAAACAGAACAGATAGAAGCAGAGAAGTTAAAGACAATAAAGACTTATGCCACACCTATAAAATAATTTGGAGATGTTAAGAGCCGTGACAAAATGAATATTCAGGTAAATCCCTACCAAAAGGAGGACCAGAGGCGAGTCATATGGGAAAAATGTTTACTAGCACACTGAAAGACGCGAATGGCACGACAAGTGTTTCGGAAAGAGAGAACGAAGACGAGTTTAGAATTGGAGACAGAAGACGTGAGGGCGATGGGATAGATAGCTGAAGGGATTGGAACGCTCTCCTATCTTGGTAATAGGTTGCAACAAGGCACGCTTCCAAGAAGGAAGGGTAGTTTGGGCTAGAAGATGGAGAAGAAATAGGCGAATGAGGATCAGAGGTAAATAGTTCTGTCACACTCCTCTTGAACACTAAGATGTATACCATCCGGACCGTACTTCTTACCTACTAGTAGCTGGAACTACAGTAACTTGGAACACCTTACATAGGGGAAAAAAAAAACAATAGAAAAGGCACTAGGTTCAATGGGAGGAAAACAGAGGAGGAGGATTCGATAAGGAATCATCCAAAGTAAAGTTGGAGGAGGCTAAGTTGCCGACAAGAGCGGTTTCATCAAGAAGGAGAGGTAACTTTTGATTCGTCAGGTCAGAAGAGCGGGAGGTGCGGCTGAGTTGCAAAAGTTTTTTGGGAGATACTTCTGTTTATGGGCCAGAAAAACAAAAAAATTATCTGTTGGGAAGAAGGCAGATCAGTACACTTTATGACGTGCTTGACTTTACGAGCAACAACAGCTTCGCAAGGATTTCATGGCCCGTTCCGCTCCGTCCCTGTAGCTAACTTAGGAGACCTGGGAGGGAGGGATGTCGTTGGAGCCAAGACAATCTTCGTGCGTGTTGAAAACAGACGGGAGCAAAAGGGGATTCTTGGGCGTGGTTGAGCCAAGTCGGAGATAGAGAAGATGTGGAAATATCTGAGCATTTGGGGAAGATGAGGGTAACAGAGAGATGGGGAAGGATACAGACTGGAGGAGGCTGACTGGGAAGAAAAAAAAAAATCAGTGGCCATGGAGGAAGGGACGTTATATTCTTAGTAGGGCGAACGAGGAGCATGTAGGGCTAGTGGGGTCAGCCGAAAGCTAGACTTGTGATAGACTTACGACCATGAGAGTACTTTGGACTTGCTGGGGCCAACTGCCAGCAAGAGGGACGATGGATCTGCTAATGCTAGCTGGGGGCAAAAGGCGACAGGGACTTGGTGCTGTCACCTGAAGATTAAAAAAGACTGAAGATGGGAGGACGAACTGGGAGAAGGAGAAGCTGAGGACTCGACACGGCTATTTTTAAGACAAACACGGAGCTTGGAGTTGCTGAGGCCATTTGGGGAAAAGATGGGCTGTGTTCATGATGGGGTTTACTAAGATCAAGATAGGCTGTAGTCTTGATGGATCTAAGTTGAAGTAACAGGGACCAGTGAATAAGTGGGGCTACCTGGAAGCAAGTGGATCTACGGACTTGTGTGGCCAATTAGGGGCAAGAGGGGATATGGACTTGGTGTGACCAATTAGGAGTAAAAGGGGCTTTGGACGTGGTGTGACCAATTAGGGGCAAAAGGGCTCTGAACTTAGTTAAGCCAATTAGGGGCATGTGGGATTATGTACCTGGTATGACCAATTAGGGGCAACAGAGACTGTGAACTTAGTGTGACCAATTGATGTAAGAGGGGATATGGACTTGGTATGCCCAATTAGGGCCAAGAGGGGATATGGACTTGGTGTGACCAATTAATGGCAAGAGTGGCTCTGGACTTGGTGTGACTAATTAAGGGCAAGAGGGGCTTTGGACTTGGTGTAACCAATTAGGGTTAAGAGGGAATATGAACTTAGTGTGACCAATTAGGGGCAAAAGGGGTTATGGACCTGGTATGACTAATTAGGGGCAAGAGGGGCTATGGACTTGGTGTGGCCAATTAGGGACAAGAGGGGCTATGGACTTGGTGACCAATCAGGGTCAAGAGGTGCTAAGGACTTGGTGTGACTTATTA
The DNA here is from genome assembly GCA_032361705.1 of Panulirus versicolor. NCBI lineage: Eukaryota > Metazoa > Arthropoda > Malacostraca > Decapoda > Palinuridae > Panulirus > Panulirus versicolor. Next base: position 915 of record JAUUDZ010009465.1, on the reverse strand, counting down.
AGGGCAGGAGGGGCTATATATTTAAAGTGACCAATTAGGGGCAAGAGGGGCTATGGACTTGGTGTGACTCATTCGGGGCAAGAGGGGTTATGGACTTGGTGTGACTTATTAAGGGCAGGAGGGGCTATATAATATGACCAATTAGGGGCAAGAGGGGCTATGCACCTGGCATGACCAATTAGGGGCAAGTGGGGCTATGAACTTGGTGTAACTAATTAGGGGCAAGTGGGGCTATGAACTTGGTGTAACTAATTAGGGGAAAGTGGGGCTATGAACTTGGTGTAACTAATTAGGGGCAAGTGGGGCTATGGACTTGGTGCAACTAATTAGGGGCAAGAAGGGGTATGGACATGGTGGGGCTACGAAGAATATGAAGGAAAATCCTTCAGGTTTAACACTGTGCTTCATTTATGGGTCAACAACACATATCATATATCAAAAACACCACTTCGTGCAGAACAGTCAAAAAAAAATCTAACAAGACATAACAACCATGCACTTCTAACTAAATATCTACAACGTCAAAAAGGTGTTAAGTAAGCGATACTAAGAGGCAGTGCGAAGACGGTGTATGTAGAGCAGTGGTAGCACAGCGTCTCACACTGGCCAAGTGCCCTACATCTCATGCACTACTACAAGGGTTCAGTGAAAGTCCCAAGACTCTACAACACGCACACAAACCTATCTACTTTAGATAGGATCACATTTGTCGCCATCGTCATTTTACATTAGCCTGCGTCGTAGACCGGGCTTCACAGAGCAATGCTGACGACCAAAGTGACACGAAATACAATGGCCTGTAGTACCTCTGCGTCAGGGTAATCTCGTGTCCTACCACACCCTGGCCACTACCACACCCTGGTCGCTCACTCTCACACGGTAATATAACCAGCTGATCAAATCCAATACATATAT
>JAUUDZ010009454.1:0-11645 GCA_032361705.1 Panulirus versicolor | reverse complement strand
ATGGTCCTTTGTATTCCCTTGTATCATCATACGGTTTCAACAGTGTTTGAAAATACTCACTGCACATTCTCTTTATTTCATTTCTTTTTGTTTCCACCTCCACAGTTGCCCCCTTCACCGATGAATCTATTTGTTCTCTTCTTTCAATCGCACTATTAACCTAATTCCAAAATATTTTCTTTTCCTTTCAGCAGTTTGCTGTTACTCTCTCAATCCTTTGACCTTCCTCTTGATCCTCTGACGCTTCCCTAATCTTTTGAATTCCTGCCCTACAATCAACGTCAATACACTCTCTTTTCTCTACCTCTTGCAACCGAACTTCATCCCACTATTCACTAACCTTTCTCATTTTCCCACCTTTCACCTTCCTCATACTTCATACATTATTCTTCCACGGATATCTTAAATGTCTCCTATTCCTCAAGTAACCCCTTTCTTTTATGTACTCCAGCCTTTTGCCATTCTACTCTCATGCTCTCCTGGTGTAATTGAGGGTACTTCATCCATACACATTAAACTATAGCTGTCCATTGTAAACCATGCGTTTGTAAAAAGAAAAAACTGTATTCAGAGCACTATTCCTACAAGGTTTGTTGCTAGAAGCTCAGAGAAAGTCCTATTAAGATCAGACTTCAGCCGCATATCGAATGACAATGACAAATTAAGGACGAATATAATACCACATTACTAGGCTCACCGAGTTGTAATACAACAGACCTGCTTTCCTTCATCTCTCTTATTGCCTATTCCAGAATATCATCGCTCATTTAATAAATTTGATGTTTCCAGAATGAGACCTGTGGTGTATTTCTTACGTAGAAATTCAACGCAAATTAGCATTACAATGTGCAGCATGCATGGCATGATGACCTCTACCCAACTCGTGAGAGTTTTTTGTGGTGAATAATGGGACGAGCAACTTTGTATGATGCATCCAGTGCAATAAAGTACGTTCGTTCATACTGGACTGCTGAATCTACTACCCTTTTCTTATTCAGGGACTTATCTCTACCCTTGAAAAATGTTAGCGCATCTCTTTAAAATCCCATAAATTTGATCAAAAGGCTTTTGAAACTTATTAGGCTTCATGCTTTCCAAGGTCCGCACTTTTGAAAAGTGGGCACGTCGGGGTTTTTGTTGTTTGTGAAACCAGTCAACAAAAACTTATTCAGTATGCTGGGTTCCACGCGCCATATTCAACCTGGAAGAAAGAAAAATCCTGCAGAATGCGCAACATAGTAAGCTGCAAAATATCGCAGGAGTCTATGCAGACGAAGAAGCAAATGGCAATATAAAAGTCGGTTATGATCTTCAGTCACACAGGAGAGCAAACAAGTGCTACACCCACCAGAAGATATAGGGTTTGCGGTGATGGTGCACGTCCTCACCTCAGCAATCATGCCGGAGAAAATGAGATGTGGGGTGCAGGATAACCTTGGGAAACCAGGTCAGTAGTGGTACTCACTTAAAGAGTTGGCACATAATTCAGTTGGTGGATGACTCAGTTGGCATATGCCTCAGTAGGCGGATGACTCAGCTAGCAGATGACTTAGTTGGTAGATGATTCAGTTGGCGTATGATTCAATTGACAGACGACTCAGGTGGCATATGATTTTTTTGGCATTTGACTCAGTTGGCAGATGACTCTGTAGGCATATGACTCAGTTGGTAGATGACTCAGTTGGTAGATAACTCATTTACAAATGACTCAGCTGGCAGATGACTAAGTTGGTAGATGACTCAGTTGGTAACTGACTCAGTTGAGCTTCAGAACAGTATGAGACTCCTACGGATCTGCACGTCTGTAACAATATTTGGTATAGTTGCTATTTCATCATCTTTGGTCTGTCTGATCTCACTTTGACAAATGTCGTTAGACTGGTAATTACCGGATTGCTGCTAGTTTCATGTCTAAAGGAACTTCATCACTTACTAGTCTTGGATGAGCAAAGACAACGCACTTAGAATGAAAATGCCATTCCTCTTTTTTATATATGACAGGAAAATTATGTGGGCCGCCAACGTCTCTAACGTCTTCGAAAATGCGAGATATCCCAAACTGGGGTAAAAAATAGACTGTAAATCGGTACGTTTCACCATTCCTCTCATTTTTTCTACCTCCGTATCTTATCACTTTTGTTGCAGATTACACAGAATGTGTTATAACACTGCCTCATCCCCAAGCTTTGTAACTTGGCTTTCCAGTCAATCTCCCCTGATTAAGTGTTCAAGCTTTTTCCTCTCCTTATCTATGCATCGTTTTGGGACAACATTTTGTCCTTATCGTCTTTTACCATGCAATCCAAATGAAAGACAAGGCAAGCACTTTTCTTCTTACAGGTCAATAAGTGATGTTTCAATTTCAAGACTGTTCATATGTATGTGTGTGTGTGTGTGTGTGTGTGTGTGTGTGTGTGCATGCAGCTCTGTTGGACAAGTTGGAACTTTGTTAGTATATAAAGATAGGGAATATGCACACTAATTTCACGAGTATTAACCCGTTCACTGATGCTATGAAAGTTTATGCGAGATGATCACTGTGAAGTTTATTGCTTCAGGCGCATCTGTTGCTGACAGCTTGCAGCGTGGACGAATACACCTGTGGGGACGGCACCTGCATCAGCAAACAGCGTAACTGTGACCTCACTACCGACTGCCCCGACAAGACCGACGAACTCAACTGCAAGATCGTCATAATTCCGAACGGCTATTCGGAGGAGCTCTCTCCTCCCCGTAAAACTTCGGACCCGCTGCCGATTCTGTTTCTTATTAACATCACCTCCGTTAGGACCTTCGACCTGTCCTCCTTTGCCGTTGCCATAGACGCTATATGGCACACCAAATGGCGCGACTCAAGACTAACATTCAGTAACCTTCAGAGGAACCACCAGAGCAACAAGGTGAAAGACAGGCAGAAACTGTGGACGCCAAAACTGTTGGTAACAGACGGGACCCAGAGTCTCGTGGAGGGAACCGAAGTGGAGGGTGCCGTGTACGTCATCCGTAACACAGATCCCATGGCCGACAACCACGAGGTGGTTATTGAAGGTCAGTTGGTAGACTTTTAGTCAGCACATCTGTGATATACAAAATTTTTTTTATGCTTTAAATAGAATAGTTGTGAAACACAGGGAGAGCGTATGTAACCCATACGCAGAATCATGTAAACTTAGGCCTAAAAGCTCAGATTATTTTCATAGCTTGTCCCCGTATTGTCTGGGCCATTCAGCAGGATGGTTTGTGCCATTGTTATAAGAGTTTCAATTTTGGTAAGGAGCTTAACTAAACTTTCAGTCATATTGGCCGCACACGTTACTCCAAGCAAAATCGCAACTCTTATCGCACTGGACGTATCTATATTACTTGGATATAAAGCAAATATTGGTGTGTTATTTCACTGAAGGGAAATTTGGAATGTAGATTCTTCGCGATGCTTTTCGTTGTAGCGTGGGCAGAGTTTGTTACAGCTTAACTGCGATGCTCTACCTTGACAATTTAAACTGCTGATTCAACAGAAATGACATTCACCAGTGTGCGAAAAAGAATAATCTTTTTTTATATCACAAATTTCATGTATGATATCAACAGGTAAAGAGAAAAAATACGTAAAAGCAAAGGGTCACAAATGATATATTTTCCACAAGCCCCTGTAATATTTGTCATTTTGCTTAAGTATAACTCAGTACTTTCATATTCGCCTTACAAACAATTGAATAGTTGCATGTCAAAAAGCGGATAGTTATATTCTAGTTGCGTTATGTATTCTGAAACCGTCTTCTACTACAACACAAGAGTTTCCTAACTCAAATATATTTAGCATAAATTTACGTCCAAACAAAGATTTACATTTTCGCCACCCAGGTAATACCTCAGCCTTGGCGTTAGCCTCAATCAGAAAGTAAAAAATTTTGCCTTCACAAAAGACTTAGTGTTATATATAAGTTGACAGACATAATAAAAACAAGCTTTCCTTTGCATCATTTCATTCGTCAGATTCCTCGCTTTTCGCTGGTATCATACGACCGTGGGAGCTTCGAGAGCCGTCATTGCAAGTTGACATACGTACTACATACATCTCCTCAGCGTGGCTTCGGCGCGAGATATCTTTTTTTCCCCCTTGAGTTAAAGGCTTAAGTCCACATCGAGGCCTAGCGGCCTTGATTGATATACGAAAAGTGTTACTGAGCGGGAAAATATGAATTTCGAGATTAAAACGTATCTTTTGAAAAAGACCATGTCATAGTTGTTAGGCATAACATGCAGTAGCTTCGAGGTGTAGGAAATAAACAAATGTCAGTACAACCCACCCATGAATTGTTAACAGCAACACAGTAATCATATAATGCAGTTGCTTGCCGTGTTGTATATGGTCTAGTTAATGGGTCGGCACACGAGCAAAAGTAAAGCCAATAAAAGAGAGAAAGTGGACTAATTTGAATGTCAGCAGTCTTGGCACACGAGACCGTGTATTAGTGATGGGGAATTGAAATACGAAAGTAAGAAATGTGGTAGTTGAGGGTATGATTTATGCGCATTGGGTATTCATTGTTATGAAGGGAATTGGTGAAGAGCTTGTTGAATTATGTGCTGAAAAAAGACTGATGATTGGGAGTACCTGGTTTGAAAAAGAGATATACACAAGAATACATACGTGAGTAGGAAAGATAGTCAACGGGCAGTATTGGATTGCGTATTCATCGATAGGCGTATCGAAGAGAGATTTTTGGACGTATATATTTACATGAGTTTTACATGAGAAAGACAGACAACAGAAGGTTTCATTAGCCCATGACTAGGATGTCTGAAAAAAGAGAAATAAATAACATGATCTAACTTGACAAAAAAGAAAGTAATTCCACTCAGTACTTTTTAAGTTATCACCGACTCCCCACTCCTGCACATTAGCCTTCAAGTGTCCCCGTTACCGCTGTCGTTTATATGCTTACTTCGGGCGTGTTTCTCAGAGTATACCTGAATTTATACAGTATTTGTCTAAACGATTTTTGAAAGTATTTACAGTTTTAGTATTCACTACGTCTGACGGTAACTTATTCTAGTGCTCAACACACCTATAGGAAAAGAAGCTTTTTCCCACATCCGTGTTACATCTTTCAGCTTTGAATCTAATTCCATTTGTCCTAGTAACCGCATATTCTTGTATTTCGAAAAGATGCTCGTTTTTTACCTTATCGAACTCGTTCAGAATTCTAAACACTTGGATTAAGTAGCCGCGAAGTCTACGTTTTTTTTAGATCCAATCGTTTTAACCTCTCTTCGTATGCCAGATTTCTAAAGGATGGGATCAATTTTGTCTCGCATCTTTGTACATGCTCTAATTTTTCCTCGTCTTTTTCAATAGTTTGGGGACCAAAACTGGATTGCATATTTAAAGTGTGCTCTTACTAGGGAATTATAAAGTGTTAGAATTGTTTTTGGTGTCTTATAATCTATGATCCTGTGTATGAAACCTGACATTTATTTGCCTTTTTTTACTTGCTGCTTGACATTGTTTAGTGTATTTCAAATTGTTGCTTGCGACTTTTCCTAGGTAATTTTTTTTCATTTACTTAAGTTAGAGAGTTTCCGAATAGTTTGTTGTCGTAACGTATATTCTTTATCCAAAGTGCATAACTTTACACTTGTCTACATTAAACTTCATTTGCTATCTGTCTGACCACTCTGTTAGTAAGTTAAGATCCCTTTGAATCATTTTGCAGTCTCGCCTGTTTACAGCTTTACCTCCTAGTTTAGTATCGTTAGCAAATTTGGAGATCTTAGATATGAGACCGTCATTAATGCATATCACAAAAAGAATTGGGCCTAGGACCAGCCCCTGTGGCACACCACTCGTTACGTCCAGCCAATTCGAGGCTTCGCCGTTCAATACTACACGCTGCTTTCTTCCGGTGAGTCAGTCTGTGATCCATGTACAGAGTTGTTCACCGATTCCGTGTGCTTTGAGTTTAAGTAAAAGTCTCTTGTGAGGTACTTTATCGAAAGCCTTTTGGAAATCTAAATATACTACATCAAACGGTAATTTTTCGTCCCTATTTTGATAAATAACATTAAAAAGTTCCAGCAAATTCGTCAGGCAGGATCTTTTATAATGGAAACCGTATTGGTTGTCTGATATGATTTTGTAAGCCTCTACAAATGTGACAATTTGCCTAACACTGACATAAGGCTAATTTGGCGGTAGTTCAAAGCACACTTTTTGTCTGAGAATGGGATCAGCCAAAACCCGCTAATAAATCTAAAATGGAAAATACACTATTCTTCCGAGGCTATGAAGAAGCTCTGATGCCACTGGTAATGGAAAACGATCCTTCAACACGACCTTGCTGAGTTTCCTAATATCTATGACTGGCCTAAATGTTCCGTTCTTCTTCGGGATTAGCAAAAAGTGGTGAATTCCATGTCGACCGTGATTCTTCTGTAACATTGTCTTTCAACATATCCTGAACAAGCTTGTTAGCTATCGCTCTGTGCTATTGTGGCAAACGATAGGCGCGAACGTAAATGGGACGTGTGCCTTTCTGTAAGCTAATAGTGGGAGAATCCAAATGAGCTCTGCCGAGTGGTTCTCCCGATAAAGCAAGTAAGTCTGTTAACTGGTCAACATGCTTAATTAATCCTGTCTTAGAAATCATGTCAGGGGTGATGGTGGGGAGCTGACTCTAACTGTGCACTGTTGAGCCAGAGGTTGGATGAGTAGATGGTAGAGGGTTAGTTGAATCTGCGACTAGACGGATGTCAAACTCATGTTAACTCCTCGTTTTGAGTAACGGACTTCAAAGTGGAGAATTCCAAGACGTTAGTACCTCTGCGGAGACGGACGGGAGTGGATCGCGTGTTGGCAATGTATTGCGACCTCTCCGTCTGCAATCTCATGAATAGAGCTCAGCAACCATTCTAAGTACGAAATTACCCAGACTGTGCTTGAGTCCATGATCGTGCATCCATGTTTGAGAAAGTGAGAGAAGAACCTTCGTCAACGTATCACCATGCAAAGTCATGACTGTTTTCAGTTTTCCTGGACGAATAGTTGGTGGAAAAATAGAAAGGATGCGTATTGTCGACCGTCGAGCACGTTGTGGGAGCAGATGCATTAACGGCTCTAAGGGCTCAGCTACACGACCAGTTTCGCAGCTTGATTTCGGAGCCCGGTATCGAAGCTGTGTGCTCGAACACTGATCGTGGAGACAGCAACACTGAACCACCTACCTCTCTTCAACAGTTACGTGTGGGAGCCGAATAGTTGCATGGCCACCTACTTGGGTCCCAGCCACATCACACACACGCGCAAGTTCAGAGCAACGATAGAAATTATGGCGTTGCCTACATCCCCTCCCAGTAACCCACAGACGCCAAGACCTGCATTGGAATGGAAAAAGACGTTAACACTGCAGCTGATTAAATTATAAAGGGACTGGCTATGTCTATGGCAGGTCATTGTGATGGTTACTTGCACACCTGTATCCACTGGATGTTGCTGACGACAATGAAGGTATTCATTCCTTAGTACTCTGTACTATCGTTACAGGTTTCGGGATTATGTGCGAAGGAATTCTGTGAGATTCGTGAAGTGTACAGGAGACTTCTGTAGCTTGCACCTGTGGCCAAATATATCTGAGGGTTACCTCACGTCGTGGTCCTGCACTTATGGAGTCTCTAATATTTGTCAGTCAGGGATATGTGTGCTTACTTTCTCTAACAGTGTGTACAACTCAGGGGTCATCTGAATCTAGCGCTTGACGTCTTGTCTGTTCTCACTCTGCATCTCACTGAATTTCACCCATTTACTGTTTTTTTCTCTCTTTTTCATCAATATTAGGACTGGCGAAAATTCAAATGTAACTCTGACGTCATATTCCGCCATGTTTCTTGACTGCAAATTAAAGCTTAAAATTAAAGAAAATGGCTACTTCTTTACGGACACTTATATATTTTCATTTTTTTGCCATGATAAGCTATTTTATCAACCTGTTGATATCACCAAACCCTACTTTTTGAACATATTAGATTCTACATTTTCATCGATGCGTTTACAAAAGTAATTTGAAAGCAAAAGGCGTTTTAATAGATAGCCATTTTATACATTAAAAAATACAGTAAAGTAAAACAACAGATATACAAAACAAAAAGCATAATCTACAAGCACATGAAATAGGAAACATGAAAAAGAAAGAAATAGCAAAACGGAAGCACAAATCACTAAAAGGAAAGATACTACGACACATGTATGTACCCAGAAACGAATCGGAAAGAGAAAGAAATTTCTTGCTCTATAATTACTTATCTAAGTACAAAATTATTTTTCTCTGATTATCTTCCTCAAGGAAACATAGATAATCAAGATGATGTAAGGTGCGTCGTGGGTTCGACTCTTGCCGGAGCTGGCCTCGGGGTGTGATTGCTTCTGCTTTGGGCTAGTTACGTGGTGGGCGAAGCTATTTGCTCATTATGCTGCTGGCCCGCAGCAGGGGTGGTTCGGCTTGGAGCTGGTGTTAATATTTCATGATTTACGTGTGTGTTTCATGCCAAGGTGAAGGACTATCTCTAATCTGTCCTATCTTTTAACAGTCTTTCTGGCAGCTGCACCAGTGGATGTGGTGCCGACTGGGTGGTGTTTGCTGCCACGTAGACACAATAACCACTCGCCAATTTTTATTCTGATATCTATACCTTTATTTTCTCATATTTCATTATCATCATTATTGTTATTATTATCATTATTATTATTATCATTATTATTATTATTGTTATTATTATTATCATTATTATTATTATTATTCCCCAGTAGGACTAGATAGCACTTATAGATAGATGTTAATATGATTATTCTGTAGGGACTTTATACTGTCAAAAATCAAACAGGGTTGCTGGCCTTACTTATAGGTCGTTGGCCGTTAAACTTAACAAAGAATCTTTCTCAAAATAATAATTGTTGCTTCTATTCATGGAATAATCATTCAAATGAATAAGTGATCTTACAATTTCTAATCTATGACCATTTCTTTCTTTCTTTTTGATTAATTTTAAGATAGATAAAAGATGCTCCGCGTCAGCATTGGATGAATGAAGGGATGGAACTTCTAAAGCAAATTTTCTAAAACATTCATACTTGAGATGGTCTACATCATCTTTAACTGTCCGAACATATTTGAAGAAATCCTCAAAATCATACTGATAATTTCTCATTTGGCCGGGAAAAGGGTACCATAGAATATCTCGCCAATGATTGTCCAGTGCTTTACTTATCATAAGTATTGATACGTGGCACTTCGTCTAAATCTGTCAGTGAGGGCATTGCAGATCTTATGATGGGGTTCAAAACTAATTTAGGATGTAAGTGCGTTGCAAGTTTCCATAATTTGTTGTTCAGATCAAATCTTTTCCATATTTGTTGGCATGGCACAATCAAGAAAGTCCTACACCTTTATATCGACAATCATATCCTCCCTCTGGTACTCACGCTTCTGGAACAAATCATGTAGCTGTGCCCTAAGATTAATCTGATTGACTAGTGCATGGATTGACTCATCTGATGAATCAGTCTCATGAAGTTGAGATTTGGCTATGACATGTGGATAACAGAAGTTGTTTAGTAGCATTCCGTACAAGTTACTTATTTTATCATGTGGTAGATGAAGAGTTGGGGCTTTGGACTGAAAAATAATATTGACACTTTTTAGGTGTAGCAGGATATAATCTAAAAAATTAGATAACAGAAAACAGAAGGGTCTTCAGTTACTAAGCTGTAGAAATATAGCTTAAAGAGTCGCCACTGCTCTAGGACTCGGAATACAGCGAGATGGAGAGATAACCACCTGGTGGCACAGGGATGAATTTGTTAATGGCGCTTTACTGTACAAAATGTTTGAAATTCTGTAGATTCAAAATCTCTTTTGGCACTGAGCAGCAAAGATTATATATATTTCTGACAAGGTTTTCACCAGATTGAGATAGGGTTCTGGCTGCTTCACTAGAGCAAAGATGAATACTCTGTGCCACACATCTTAATATTGTTATACTTGGCATTTGTTGTTTTACTCAACTTGTTACACTGTCAATGTTTCCCATAACGTTTGAAGCTCCATCAGTTGCAAATTCTTTTAAGTTTATTTAAGAGTATGGAAGGAACTCGAGCAATTCATAATCATGTTAAACAAAAACTTGTAGATGACCCTTAACTACCATCATAAACGTTTGTTATGTCTAACATGGCTGTCTTTTATCTCATTTCCATCCTTATCAAATAAATATATCATTAATGCACATGCCTTGTAAACAGAACAATAGGTGGTTTCGTCATTTATCAAGCTGTAATTTCTTGTCCAGTTTATGGGCAACATTATCTCCAAGACCTGGATAAGAGATGTGCATTTCTTTCTTTTCAGTGACATAAGCTCCGCCATCTTAGAGTTTGGAAACATCCTCCTACTAATTTCCATAATATCGTCAATCAAGCTGAAATCATTAGGTTATGCATGCATCAGAAGCTTCCAGCATCTTACCTAGTTTAATTCTAATTTCAGCGTCAGCAAAATGATCGTTATATTGTCATTCCGGTCTCATTAACAACAAAAGAAATCTAAACTGTGGTATAAGCTAAGATGCGACATGTGAGACGCGGCACGTTGTGGTTGTTGTTTTCCAGTTGTTTCCCAGAGACGCGCTAGCTGCCAATTCCTGTATTATTGATCCATATTCTGCAGATATATGACACGACATTGATTAATAATACAGGAGTGGGCAGGTAGCTCATCTCTTTATTCCACCTGCGTACAGAACAACAACCACGTCTCACATGCCACGGTATCACATCTTAGCTTATACCACATAAAGTACTTTACCTTAATGGAGTTATGTTCTGCTGAGAACACTATGAAAAACACAACTGCATAAGCTACAGTATGTGCCAGAACCACATCCTGGTCGTTCATGGAATCCTCTCCATCATATTTGGCATTCTGAGCTTCCGTAGTCGCTTTGAACCTTCTTCCAGCAGCACATGCTGTCTTGATTGTCGATGACGTTTGAGGGAAGATATCTCAGCACTAAGCTGCTTGTGACACACCTGGCAATATGCCTTAGTAGGGGTATCAGACACTCTTGCCAACCAAAATTTAGAGATCATTACAGAGCCACTTGTAAACTTTGTCGAGGAGCTATTATCTACAGATAGCACTTGTTTGAACATATTCCTGTTAGCGATTTTCACAGTTCATACCTTTTCACTTCCATGAATATTCTTTTAGATCTCCCCATTTTCTTGGTATAAAGAATACATAATACTATTTCACAGGGAACGCATGTAATGTTTTCTAACAAAAAATCATTCAGTGTATGACACTACTCACATATAGAGTGGTATCAACAAATGATAAGCAGGTGAGGACCAGCAGGGATGCTTTTCTCTTTCCACTTCTATTGTGTTCTAAAGGTTGGCTCCAAAGTGACTTTTCGGTTTTCCGTATGAGCAAAGAAAGCCAGGCTAATTCAGCATATTTAATATAGTGCCAGTAAGTATCATAACTATATTGATTATCCATACAGAAAGGAAAAATTATGAATAACAATCTATTTAGCGATTGGGAATACCTGGTTTAAAAAGAGAGATATACATAAGTATACGTATGTAA
>JAUUDZ010009443.1:0-11645 GCA_032361705.1 Panulirus versicolor | reverse complement strand
ACACTGCAATGTTGCTACTATCTCTCTGTTCTGTAGGTATCATTATGGTCACTGTTCTCATGAGCTGTCTGCACGTGTCCCTACCCCTACAGATTTGACATGTGGCATGCAATAGGCTGCTGCTTCCCAAAGTTTCTGTGTGGAGACTGCACATCCAAGGAATGGCTGTTATGATGCTTCTTTCTTCCCTCGAACAAACAAGCAGTGGAAATCTCTTCCTTCTTTTATCTATCCCCCTTCACATAACCTCTCTTCCTTTAAGAGTCAGGTCTACAAACACTTGCAGAGCCCTGACAAGTTTCTTTCTTTTTCTTTCACCTGAGATGTCCTTAACTGGGGCATGTTCTGCCCATACCATATTAGTCACTGTAAAAAAAGAAATATGGCTGTTCTTCATCTGTTCCAGGTGTTACCTCAAAAATGTAGGCAATGGCAAACAAGTATGAAAAAATAGTCATTGAAACAAAAATAATTTCTATTTATATGCTTTATATCCCATATTAATGTAAATCTTTTATCAAAAATATCAGCACATTAATATCAAATAAGTTTAAAACATTTCAACATTCTTGAGCATTTCTTAATTATGTCGTAGGGCCTAAATTTTTTCTGTATGAAAGGATCTCTAGATATATATAATGATAGTCTATGAGTTTCACTACAGAATTATCCTTAACAGAACACTTTAGGAACACATCTACTCCAATAAATGAAAGAAACCTGAAAAATATTCAAATAATAAATGGCCTGAGTAATTATGTTCAGAAGGAAAGGATAGAAAGTAAAAGTTATGGGTTGTTGGACAAATACACAATTGTTGATTAAATGTTTTGAGTCGAATGAATAGCCAAAGAATGTATAGTTATATACTCTACAGTTTGCACAGTTATATCTTAAAACATGTGAATTACTAAATGTTTTTTATGGCTGAACAAGCAAAAATGTGGACAGTAAATAACCGGGTGGATAGTCAAACAAATAGTGTAGATAATCCAATGAGTGAAGGTGCAGGTGGTCAGACAAAGGTTAGTATAATAAAGCTGGGGAAAGTACAGATAGTTTGAAGAGCAAAGTCAAAGACAATCTGTTCAGCAAAAGCACAGATAGCTAAACAAGTAAATGCAGAGGAAGCTAATTAAGTTAAGGCATGGAGATCTAAACATCCTAAGGTAGAGTTCATCCCAAAGGCTAAGGTGTGGACAACAAAATGATGTAATAGTACTTAAAAAAAAAGAAAAAAAAATGAGTGGATTTAATAAGTTGCTTTTCATCTGATATTACTGGTGCTACAACCACAACAATGAGATATAAAACAGTTCTGAGGATCAAAGACTACAATTATGTGAAATCTGGCTAACGTATGAACAAGTAATTATTTGTAAGTGTTACTTTAGAAGAAAAGTGCGAAGTCAAAATAAGCAAAGAATTCATAACAGTTAAGTGAGACATTGCCTCTTCATATGTTGATGTGAAAGACCTGTCTTTTAAAATGTGTCAAGTCATAGTTATTGGGAAAAATATGAGAAGGTATAGAGTGTTGGGAAAGAAGCAGTTATCAAAATGGCCCAAGCTTGAGTTGCCGATGGCCACACAATAATCATGTGATGCAGCAGCTCGCTGAGTATTACGCTGTGTAGCTAGTGGCGAGGGCACATAAGCAGGTATCATAAAAGCTTCACCTCTAAGTACAATTTACGACTTTAAAACCAAATGAAAATAATTACTTCAATGTTCTGCACTATCTTTTGAGTGTGCAGTATATAAAATAGACCCTAATGCTCCCTTCATAAAATATGAAGTTGCATTCCCCAAATTTACACCTATCATTCCTCATACAAATAATTTTTCATACAGGTTCATCATTTTCTGCATTAGTGATGAAGCACCAAGAACAGACAAAGAAATGGTCTCATTCACAGACATTCACTCTCTAATTGTCATGTATAATGCAATGAAACCTAAGCCCCTATTCACAATTAGGCCCCAGAGACTTTTCTCTGGTATCCCTAGACTGCTTCATACACTCTGATTCAGCCCACTAACACCAAGTCATCCCCTGCACACTACATAACTCCAATTTCCTCTACTCCTTGCATGCCTTGTACCCTCCAGCATGTTCAGGACCTTAACTTTTAAAGCATCTTTCACTTCATCCTTCCACCTCTTCCTTGATTCCCCCTTTTTCTTGTTCCCTTCACTTCTGACATGTATACCTTCTTAGTCATCCTTCTGACAAGCTTACCCTTTAAGTCATCCTTTCCTCACACCTCTTCATATGTCCAAACCATTTCAGCACATCCTCTTCAGCTCACTCATACATACTCCTCTGAATACCACATGTCTCTCTTACCCTATCATTCCTTTTTCAATCAACCATTCTTTCTTACACCTAAATATTTCATTTTTAACACATTCACCCTAATTTTTACATTTTTTGTCTAAAGCCCATATCTCATATCCGTATAATATAGATGGGACTACTATACCATCAAACATACCTTTCTTTCCCCTTAATGACAGCGACTTCTCTTTCCATTCTCTCATACCCAACTTAAAGCTCATTTCAGCTCCCATGGTTCCATTCACTGCCATATCCACTCCCAGACATCCGAACACTCTACTTCCTCCAAGTTCTCTTCATTCAAAAGCACACTCCAAATTACCTCTCTCTTGTCACTAATAAACCTAATGACCTTGCTTTTATTCACATATGTGTTCAACTTTCTCCTTTGACACATTCCCCTAAACTCAGACAGCAGCTTCTGCAGTTTCTAAATCGAATCTGCCACAAATGCTGTATCATCAGCAAACAAAAACTGACCCCTCCTAGGCCCCCTACACCCCTAGCAAACTGCATATCTGTTCCTCTCCCTAAGACTCTTGCATTTACCTCCCTCACTTTCCCATCCATAAACACATGAAACAGCCATGGTGACATCACACACCCCTGCCACAGATCAAACTTCACCTGTAACCACTCACCTTCCTCTGTTACTACTTGCACATATACATTACTCTTGACAGAAACTCCTCACTGCTCCTAATAGCTATTGTGCCATACCATATATTCATAAATGCTACATACAAATCCTTCAGTTTTTCTAAGTATTTCTAACACATTCTTTAAAGCAAACTTCTGAACCACATATCATATACTACTCCTGATACCATACTGTTCCTCTCTGAATTCTTATGCTCTTTGGATGGCACCACCCTCTCAATCACCACTCATCCACACAGCTTACCCAGTACACTCAACAAATTAATACCTCTGTAATTCAAATACTCACCTTTGTCTCCCTTGCATTTAAAAAATGGCACTAGACATACATTCTGCCAATATTCCTAACTAACCAATCAACAACACAATTACCCCCTTATGACATGCAACTGCAATACCATCCACTCCACTGCTTTGCCACACTTGATCTTATGCAAGGCTTTGGCAACATATTCTCTTTCCAGTAAACCCCTGGCATGGCTCTCCCACTTCATATACTTCCATAACTAAACATCCTACATCTGCTACCCTATCATCAAACACATTAAACAATCTTTCAAAGTATATATTGTACCTCTCTAATCCAGAGCCCTGTGGTCTGGTAACTCCCAGTCTGGCACATTTTGAATCTGCTGCCATTAGTTTGTGGATCTGCCAAAATCTGTTTACACTGCAGCCAAGCTAATCATCAGTCCTGTTAATATCTTACATTCAGTTTTTTGCTGAAAATGAAAGCCAGAAAAGTTTAAAGTTTCGGAAAACTTTGAAAGTTTAAGCTCCCATGTAATGAAGGTGTAAGTATTTCTGGGGAGATGCTTATCTAGCAGGCCAAAATTTTTCATAGGGAACTAAAGCTAGATTATGACTGTGAATATTAGCATTTATGGTTACACAAGTCTAAGTAGAGACACAGAAGCTTGTAGTGTAAGGTCATATTACAAGAATCGATTAAAATTCCAATTCTCTATTAAACAACCAACCACAATATGTGCAGGGTGAGAGAGGGTACGAGCCAGCTGCCTGGCTGGGACTCAGTTGTTCAAAGCCAACTACCAACCTATGGTCGTTGCATTATTTACTAGTCCCAAAGCTGTGACAAAGTTTATGAATGAATTTGCACAATTAGTGGTAGTAGAAAACAAGCGTATAATGCTGACAAATTTGCCGTGTACTGGTGTTGTATGCCATGAAAAACCCTTGCCCAAGATATTGCGGAGTTTCCATCTGGAGGTACTTCTGATGTAACAATAAAAACCTTGTTTGGAAGCATTAATGGTTGTATCATTTCCTGTTTTAAGCTTTGTTCTGCCTTTGATAAAAAACAATATGTATGTGGAATAAGCTGGCGAGACTAGGGGTTAGGCATATATTTACATAGTGGGTTCCCTTGGGGTCAATTTTCCAGCATTTTTTGAGGTCCAGCGATGGCCAAGTCCCAAGGTTGCTGGATTAAAGAGACTCAACCTGTACTCATTCAATCTCTTATCACTGCCTGTTACCACTTCCCCATTTGGCCCCTTCCTCAATATTCCCATTTGTTTTCTCAATCTCATATCATTAAGCTCCATGCAAAACATCTCAATTTCCCTGAAGTTTGCTGATGCTAGCTCACCCCTCACCAACTCTCACTTGATCTTTTTTCAGCCCTTGCACCTTCCTCTTAAGGACTTCCTGCCACTTTCTCTTACATATCTCCCAATTACTTGCACTCCTACCTCGTAAGACCTGCCCATACACTACACTCTTCTGTTTCATATCCAACTCACTACCCTTTCCCACATGCCACACACTTCTCTAGCATACACCAGCACTGCTGCCCCAAATACATCCTATTCTTCAACCACTCCCCTAGTTTTGTTTACTTCCACCTTTCACCATTCTACACTCAATCTCTCCTGGCATTTCTTCAATCAAGTATCTTTTCCAAGCTCACTTACTTTCACCACCCTCTCCTCACTCATGCCATTTTCTCTTTTCTAAACACCTCAACAGATCTTCACTCTCTGCACCACCTGGTAATAATCAGAAATCCCACTCAGCACATTCACATACATGAATCTCTTTTGCATGCCTATCAATTAGTATGTGATCAAATAATGCCTGCTTACCATCTTTCCTTATGCACTCATGTATACTTACATATGTCTGTTTTTAAACCAGGTATTCCCAATCACCAACTGATTTTCAGCATACAACTCCAAAAGCTTTTCATTTCCATTCACCATACTGAATACTCCATGCCTCTCAATTATACCGTCAACTGCCACATAACTCAATTTCATAATTAAAACACCCATCACTAATACCTGGGCTTTTGCATTAAAACTGCTGACAAACTACTCAGGTACTTTCAATACACTTGCCTCTCTTCATATTTCTTCTCATGTCCAGGTGCATATGCACTCATAATCAACAATCTTTTGTATTCCATTTTCATTTTTACCCATTTTAAGGAAGATGAACACTAATAACTTGGCTCCTTCTGTTGCATCTTTTAAAAAATGAAATACAAGAAGGGGGAGGGTTTTCCAGCCCTCATGTCCCTCCCCTCTTCATCACCTTCTTTGACATGCAGGTGCTATATGGGTAGAATTCTTTCTTCCCTTTCCCCAAGAATAAATAATGGAATCAAGATAAAAGTGCATCAACTCACCTTGATCCATATCAACGGGGTGAGAGTAGCAACCATCCAGCTTGACATAGTCCACGCCCCATTCTGCAAATGTCTGAGCATCTATTTGTAAATAACCTAAAATGCCAGGATAGCCAGCACAAGTGAAGTTTCCATAATCCTCATAAATACCAAACTTCAGGCCTCGCTTGTGCATCTGTAAGAGATATTTCAAAGCTGTATATTATGTATTTACAAGCAGACACTGTGTTCAAAATTTCAAAAGGTTATAAATGTAATAAAGTTAAAAAAGTAATATACATTATGTACATATATAAAGTATAAATTCTTTGCTTTTCTTTCTTCTTTAAGACATGCTTGCTGTTTCCCTCATCAGCAAGGCAGAGTTTGGAACAGACAAAGACTGACCATTTTGCTTAGATCCACTTTCTAGCTGTCATGTATAATGCACCAAAACTATATAGCCAAGCTCTGCAAACCTCCTGGTGGCTTTACCTTGCCACTTCATATACCCTGGTTCAGCCCATTCACAGCACATCATCCCATGTATATCACATCACTCCAATTCTCGCTATAGTAAACACTGTTCAAACAGAATTCAATGTTTCAGAATTTGGCTTCTAACTGACTCTTTAGACCTCCTCAAACTGAGTTTGGTATCAATGGAAATTTCTGTAAAAGCCCTTTCCATCACAAATTTAGTCTGGTAAGTAAAGGACCCACCGACCTAAGTCTAAAATGTATGGGAGTAGTCCATTAGTTCTCCATAATGATGGTCATCAGAATATATGCCAGCTTGATGTGCATCAATTCAGTGCCTCTTTTTTTATTTATATGACCAACATACAAGGTTCTCTACACTCACATAAACATAGTTTTACACTAATTTCCAATAATCTAATGGAGCAATATTTGGTGTCTTTGAACCTAAAACATTAACATAAAGTAAAAATTTTAAGAGCTAACAAGGAATAGCTTGGTCAATGCCCACCAGTCTGAGATTATATGCCTGCTTAGTCAACACATAAACAAATTTGGTGCTTGTATTCTCACACAAGTGGAGACTGAAAGGGTAGTGGCATACACAGAGCATCAGACTGGGGAAGAAAACTGTGGCTTCAGAAATGATGAGGATGTGTGGATCAGGTGTTTGTTCTGAAGAATCTGCATGAGAAAGTCTCCAAAAAGGAGAAGGATTTGTATGTGGCAGTTGAGAAGGACAGCTGGTAGGAAGCAAGGGTGAAGATATGTAGAATTTTTTGGAAAAGAAGAAATGTTATGGTAGATAAGATGATGGTAAAAGTACATGAGCCTTAAGAAGAGACTAAATGGGAGGTATTTATGGAAGCAGTGTTTTCATGTGTGAAAGAAGTGTGTGGTACATGGAAGGTAGGAGCTAGACAGGTGAGAAAGGGTAGTAAGTGGTCAGATGATAAAGTTGCTAGTAGGTTGCTAGCAAAAGAGGAAAGAGAGGTGTATGAGTGGTACTTAACAGGGAAGGAGAGCAAGTGAATGGGAGACTTACAAGACATAGCTGCAGGAGGTCAAGATGAAGGTGCAGGGGCTGAAAATGAGTGCAAATGAGAACTGGGGTGAGTGAGTGTTAGTAAACTTCAGGAGAATAAAATGCTTTGGAAGAGGGTTAATGGTGCAAGAAAATTTAGGTAACAAATAGGGAGATAACTGTAAGAGGCATATGGGGAAGTGGTAACAGGTACTGGTGAGGTAAAGAAAATGAAATGAGTATTTTGAGGGACTGTTGAATGTTTGATGATATGGTGGCAGATGTATGGTGTTTGGGCTGGGGAGGTATGCAAAGCGAAAGAGTCATGGGAATTGGTTTCATGAAGAGAGAAGAGGTGGTGAAGGCCTTGTGTAGAGTGGATGGCACTGCAGTTGAATTTCTAAAGAAAGGGGGAGACTGTGTTCTTGACTGGTTGGTTAGGATTCTCATTGTTTGTTGCATTATTGTGAGGTGCCTGAAAATTGTCAAAATATAAGTATAATGCCACTGTATAAAGGCAAGGAGGACAAAGGTACGTGTCCAAACTATATAGTTATAAGATAGTTGAGTGTACCCGGTAAGCTGTACGGGAGTGTGGTAATTGAGAGGGTGAAGACATGTGCAAAGCATCAGACTGGGGAGGCACAATGTGATTTCAGGAGTGGGAGAAGGTGTGTGGATCAAGCATTTACTTTATTAAATGAGTGGAAGATGGAATTGTATGTGGCATTTATGAATCTAGAGAAAGCATATGATGGGTTGATATATGTGCCTTCTGGAAAGTTTTCCAACCATATGATGTAGGTGGAAAGCTACTAGAAGCAGTGACTTTTTATCAAGAGTGTAAAGTGTGTGCATAAGTAGGAAGAGAGGAGTGTGAGTGGTTCCAGATGAATGTTGGTCTAGGTCAGGGGTGTGTGAAGTCACCACAGCTGTTTAATATATTTACAAATTGGGTTCTGAGAGAGGTAATTGCAAGGGTCATGGAGAAAGGGGTGAGTATGCAGTATATAGAGGTTAGCAAGTGGGTCTGTTGTTGTTTGCTGATGACAAAGCACTGTCAGAAGATTTGAGAGAAACTGCATTAGTTGGTGACTGAGTCTGGTAGTAGAGTATTTTTTTTTCCTTACTGTTGAAGGCTCCAATCATGGACAAAAGTCTACATCAAGGCTGGGCCCTAATTGAAATATACAGAGAGTAATGGAAGGGGAAAAAGAAAAGACAATGGAAACTAATTAAAAATTTTAGAGGATGTGAAAAGCCTGTCTTAAAATTAGACATGTCATAGCTGTTATTAAGAAAGACATGAGAAGGTAGAGTTCCAAAGCTTAGATGTGTAGGGAAAGAAACAGTCATCAAAACAGCCACCTTTGAGTTGCCAATGGCCATACAGTAATCATGTGATGCAGCAGCTTGCCGAGTACTGTGCGGTCTACCTAAAGGTGGAGGCATACGTCCCATCCCTTCTTAGGGATGGGACGTATCAATGTATGGTTCCAAAGACAAGGAAAAATTTTGGTCTTTAAACAGGCATGGAACAGATGAGCAAGTACAGGTGCAAATTCAGAGGCACACTCTTTTAGTGCACGGGGATGGATGCCATCACGACCATAAGCCTTGATTGTATCCAGAGAATCACTTTTCAGATAGTCTGAAAAGAGATTATGGGGAGGGACATAGATTAGTAAGAGAAGCATCAAGGGGCAAGGGAATGTTAGAGTCATCCAGGAAGGAGTTAGGGGAGAAATGGGAACTAAAGAGAGTTGCTTTTCCTTTGGCAGAAACAGCCAGAATGGATAAGTGAGGAAAGGTAGAGCAACAGAAGTTGTTAGAGATGCCTTTAGCTAAAAACCAGAAAGACCTATCAGTGGATGATGATGACAGGCTATTGCACTTCCTTTGAACAAAGAAATGATTTGCCTCATGGATAACGTGCTTGCAGGGATTATGGGCAGTGATAAAAGCAGAATGGGAGCCAAAGGAAGGAGGATTTTTCCTTGGCCAATATGCCTGATTCCTTGCCTCACTGGCCTCAAAACAAGAATGGTTCAACCTTGAACTGGATGAAGAGGTTGTCTTGGAGGTGAAAGAGTTAATGTGAATAAAAGCAAGGTTGTTAGGTTTAACAGGGTAGAGGGGCAGGATGGTAGGCATGTAAGTCTTGAATGGAGAAAATCTGTTTTGAATAACTGGGAGTGGACATGGCAGTAAATGGAAACATGGAAGCAGAATTGAGTTATCATACGGTGGGTTAGGGGGCAAAGTTTCTGGAAGCAATGAGGATTGTGTGGAAAGAAAGGTCATTATCTAGGAAGGCGAAAATGGGAATGTTTGAATTTATAATAGTCCTAAAAATGTTGTATGGATACAAGACATGAATTATTGATGAGGATGTATGGAGGAAGGTGGATAAGCTGGAAATTAAGTGTCCGAGGACAATATGTGGTGTGAGGTGGTTCGATCAAGTACGTAATAAAAAGGTAAGAAAGAGGTTTGGTAATAAAAAGAGTGTGGTTGAGAGAGATGAAGTGGGTGTGCTGAAATGGCTTTACATATATAGAGAGAATGAATGAGAAATGCTGACAAAGAAGACATATATGTCAGAAGTGGAGTGGACAAGAAGGGGTAGACCAAACTGAAAATGGAAAGATGGAGCAAAAAAGATTTTGAGTGACTGGTGCCAGAACATGCTGGACCATGAACAGAATAGAATGAATTGGAATGATGAGGTACAGATGGGATGACATGCTGTCATGATGACATGCTGAACCAGGGCATGTGATGCAGTTAGGGGAAATTATGGAAACATTTCTAGGGCCTAGTTGTAGATATGGGTCTGTGGTTTCGAGGTGCATATGAAGGCTAGAGAATGGATGGAAGACCATCTTCCTCTATTCCTGGTGCTACCTTGCTAATGCAAGAAAAAGCAAACAAGTATAAAACAAATAAGTATAAAAAAAATAAAGTAAGTAAAATCTACACAGTATTATCATATGAGTATATGGCTTATAAGTCTACTACTCTAGCATACAGTATGGTATAGACAGTATAAACTGTCTATATAAGATGAACCTATACATAAACACAAAAGTAATTCACAGTGAAAACACTTAATAGCTGATTCATTTACACCTGTCATTATCCTAAAAGTCAGACAGCACAAACCCTGGTCTTCTTACTCAAGATACATACATAGTCAGAGAGGGCAGCAATCCCTGATGGGAAGCGGTGAGGATCAGCCTGGAGCCTGCCATGGGAATCACGGTTCCTGGCTAGCCAACAATCATCCAGAGAAATGATGTCATATCCAAGCTCCAGGTACCCTTGATTCACTATGATGTCTGCCATTTGCATGAACAATGATTCGCTGTCATAAAAGAAAATAGGGTGGAAATTAAGTCTTTGTGATAATATGTGTGTATAATTACCTTTTTGTAATTACCTACTCGTACAATAAGGCAAAAGAGTACTAATCTCATGTGCCCCTTCTCTCAAACTTTCTTCACTACCAAACAAATTCTTAAATTTTTGTAAGCTATCTTCATTCAACTTTATCTCAAAGTTTATTCCATTCTTCAACTAATCTGAGACTATAAAAGTATTTCTTTATATCCTTTCCACTTTATTCCTTCATTAATATCTTATGAGCAATAAAAATTTTCTTTATTACATTTAATCGCTGTTTCCCGTGTCAGCGAGGTAGCAGCCTTCATCCATTCCCGTCGCCATCCCGCCACACAAGAAACAGCATCCATCCCCCCTTCCTCCAGTGAGGTAGTGCCAGGAAAAGACGAAGAGGCCACATTCATTCTCACTCACTCTCAAGCTGTCATGAGTAATGCACCGAAACCACAGCTTCCTTTCCACATCCAGGCCCCACAGACCTTACCATGGTTTGCCCCAGACACTTCACAAGCCCTGGATCAATCCATTGACAGCATGATGACCCCAGTATACCACATCATTCCAATTCATTCTATTCCTTGCATGCATTTCACCTTCCTGTATCCCCAATCGCTCAAAATCTTTTTCACTCCATCCTTCCACTTCCAATTTGGTCTCTCGCTTCTCCTTGTTCCTTACACCTCTGACACATATATCGTCTTTGTCAATCTTTCCTCACTCATTCTCTCCATGTGTCCAAACCATTTCAACATACCCTCTTCTGTTCTCTCAAAAACACTTTATTACCACACATCTCTCTTAACCTTTCATTGCATACTAAACCAAACCACCTCACACCACATATTGTCCTCAAACATCTCATTTCCAACACATCCACACTCCTCTGCGCAACCCTATCTATATAGCTCATGCCTCGTAACCATAAAACATTGTTAGAACCAGTATTCCTTCAAACATACCCATTTTTGCTTTACGAGATAATGTTCTCACCTTCCACACATTTTTCAACGCTCCCAGAACTTCTGCCCCCTCCCCCACCCTGTGACTCACTTCTGCTTTCATGGTTCCATCCACTGCCAAATCCACTCCCAGATATCTACAAC
>JAUUDZ010009432.1:0-11645 GCA_032361705.1 Panulirus versicolor | reverse complement strand
CCCCCCCCCCCTCCCCCCACTCATATTTCGAGAATTTCAATCGTTTCATTGTCTATTGCACTCATCATAATGTTATTCATAGTATTTATCTTATATTGTCGTCTGCGACATAGAGTTTTCAATATAGAGTTCTCTGCACCCACACTGGATATTCAGGAAGTACTTACAGCAACACTACCTTATTTAAAGAGAACTTTGACTCCAGAATAATATGCATACAATAAGTTGTTTAGAGACTTGTATTCTCTTTACTTTGTCATTTTATCTGTATATTGGAATTTTATTTTGTGCCGTTTATAATACCTATATGCATCAATTTTGCTATCTTTACATTTGTGAATTTTTGAGTACTCTAATAATTGTATAGTGTGTTACCCTTGTGCTTAAGCATACTTAGATGATGTAAAGGATAACTCTTGTAACTAACTATTATTTGCTTATTTTTTGCACTCTTATATTCAATACTATTTCAAGTATAGCCAAAACTTATCATGGCTCGCAGGAGCTTGAGCCAGGATGTTGCCAAGCAAAGTATAAGACTCACGCACAGTTACCATTAATTTTTCATTAGCTATTTGTTATCATGATTTTACTGTGAGTTACATATACTTAGTTGCATCACATAGAATGTTCCCACGGTATCATTGTTCTTTCGAGCAACTGTTAATCAGGATGTTTGAACACGTAAGAGCTGATCTGTTGTTTAAATACATAAGAGCTGATCTGTTGTTTGAGCACTTAAAAACTTATCTGTTGTTTGAACACGTGAAAACTGATCTGTTGTTTGAACACGTAAGAGCTGATCTGTTGCTTGAACACGTAAGAGCTGATCTGTTTGTACACGTAAGAGCTGATCTGTTTGTAAACGTAAAAGCTTATCTGTTGTTTGTACACGTAAGAGCTGATCTGTTGCTTGAACACGTAAGAACTGATCTGTTGTTTGCACACGTAAGGGCTGATCTGATGTTTGTACATGTAAGAGCTGATCTGTTATTTGAACAAATTCCGGATCTATAAACCGGTACAACTGACCTGCAGATAAATCATTTTGTCTCAACTTCTCTTGTAAGTCATCACAGGCAATCTGTACATGGGTCAAAGACTGGCTTACCGGAAGAAAGCAGTACGTAGTATTAAACGGCAAAGACTCAGAATGACTAGACGTAATGAGTGGTGTGCCACAAGGGTCGGTCCTAGGCCCAAAGCTTTCATGATATACATTAGCGACCTCGAACTCAGCTTCATTTCTAAGATCTCCAGATTTGCTGACGATACTGAACTGGGAGGAAGAGTTGTAAATAGACGGGACTGCAAAATGATTCAAAGAGAACTTACTAGCAGAGTGGTCAGACGGATGGCAAATGAAGTTCAATGTAGACAAGTGTATAGTTATATACTTTGGAGACAAGAATATACGTTACGATTACAAACTATTCGGAAACTCTCTTACTAAAGTAAATGAAGAAAAGGATCTTAAAATTGTCATTAACAACAATCTGAAGTACACTAAACAGTGTCAGGCGGCAAGTGAAAAAGGCAACCAATTGTTAGGTTTCACAGGCAGGAACGGAGATTACAAGACACCAGAAACATTTCTTGCACTTTATAATTCCCTAGTAAGACCACACCTTGATTATGCTGTCCAGTTTTGGCCCCCAAACTATAAAAAAAAAGACGAGGAAGAATTAGAGCAAGTATAAGGACGCGCGACAAAATTGATCCCATTCCTTAGAAATATGGCATACAAAGAGAGGCTAAATCGACTGGATCTCTTCTTCCTTAAAAAACGTAGACTTCACGGCGACTTGATCCATGTGCTCAAAATTCTGAACAAGTTCGATAAAGCAAATCATGAACATCTTTTCGAAGTACAAGAAAAATGCAGTTACCAGGACAAATGGAATATAGCTCGAAGCTAAAAGATATAGTACAGACGTGGGAAAAAGCTTCTTTCCCTATAGGTGTGTTGAGCACTGGAATAAGTTACCGTCAGACGTAGTGAATGCTATGACTGTAAATACCTTCATAAGTCGTTTAGACAAATATTTCATAAATTCAGGTATACTTTGAAAAAAACGCCAGAAATAAACTGTATAAACGGCCGCGTTAATGTGGACACTAGAAGGTTAATGTGTAGCAACGGGGAGTCGGTGAAAACTTGAAAAACTGCTTGGTGGAATTACATTTTCTTGTCAAATTTAACTTCTTTTTACCAGACAACCCAGTCGTGGGCCGAATAGGCCTCCTGTTGTCTGTCCTTCTTATGTAAACTCATGTAAACAATGAAATCGTGTACGCAACGTGACGTGTTACAGTTGATGATGAGTGTCATACAAATGGCATGAGACAGAGGGTCAGCCTCCTCTCTCCCCACATACTAGAGAAAAAATTACGTTGTTTTGCTTTAATTATAGCACGTTGGCTCCATCAAGTACAGTTCATTGCTCGTCGTCTTTCGGACACATGACATTTGTTTGACACACCACATACATAGTATATTAATGGGTTGAATGTCAATACACAGCCACGACTCACATCCATACAATACAGCAGACATTAATACAGCATCAAATATTATTCTCTTCACCCAGAATGGTACATCATGATTTTTGTTCACAAAGGTTATACATCAGAGGGCGAGACACATCTTACTCTGGGCGTGGATATCTATGGCAGTGGATGGGGATTCGTCTGCTGTAAATGGATGCCCCAGAAACACATATTGGTCACACAGTTCCATGTTAAGCAGTTCACATGTACTGATTGCTTATCCAAGGCAATGCCATTAGCTACAAAGAATTTCGTTTTACTTAGGTTTACCTGGATGTCACGTGAAGCAGAAAAATTATCATTTTGATCCTACAAATCACGTCACTCGACGTGGAGAACACCACCGCGTCATCCATGAGGACCAGTGCTTGCAGCTAGGCCAGGACACCATCCAACCCACAATTTGCTTAATTAATCTGATGGTCAAGTCGTTCACGTAGTACAGGACAAACAGCAGCCAGAAAGCAGGGTAGCTCTGTCGCACACCAACAGATGCTGCGACGCATGCACTCCCTAGAATACAATTAGAAACTTTATACTTACTTGACCACAATGGCAAAGACCATTGTCATTCCACAGCCCGAACTTTTTTTTCATTCTAAAACAAAAAAAAACACAGCTCATCCCGCTGCACCTCATCGTAGGTTTAAGAAAAAAAGTCTACAAATATAATGAATAATGCAAATTTCTTCTTTCTGGTTACAAAAGTTAGTAATGGTAGCGTTACTGCCAGCCTGGCTGCTGCTGCCAGACTGTTCACGGAGTGAGGGTCAGGACCATTTGCTCACCCTGTCATCACACACGACCATATCATATAATATGACGATGTTGTTAATAACACTTATGACCTTACAGTTAATTACTAACATACGAGACCCTTGGGTATATAGCCGACATGAACACACGATTACATAACATGATGATAGCCAGTACCCATGACCATGGTAGGTTACATAACAGAATGATGATAGCCAGTACCCATGATCATGGTAGGTTATATAACATGGTGATGATAGCCAGTACCAAGGTCATGCTAGGTTACATAACATGATGATGATAGCCAGTACCCAAGTTCATGGTAGGTTACATAACATGATAATGATAGCCAGTACCCATGACCATGGTAGGTTACGTAAGTGAATATACCTAGTACCCATGATCATGGTAGGTTATATAACATGGTGATAATAGCCAGTACCCATGATCATGGAAGGTTACGTAACATAGTGATGATAGCCAGTACATGGCCATGATCATGGTAGTTTACGTAACATGGTGATGATAGCCAGTACCCATAATCATGGTAGTTTACATAAAATGGTGAAGAGCAGCCAGTACACAGGATCATGGTAGGTTACATAACATGGTGATGACAGCAGCACACATGATCATGGTAGGTTACATAACATGGTGATGATAGCCAGTACCCATGATCATGTTAGGTTACGTAACATGGTGATAATAGCCAATACCCAGGGTCATGGTAGGTTACATAATATGGAGATGTTTATCAGTACCCATGATCATGGTAGGTTACATAACATGGGTATAAAAGCCAGTGCCCATTATCATGGTAGGTTACATAACATGGGTATAAAAGCCAGTGCCCATTATCATGGTAGGTTACATGACATGGTGATAATAGGCAATACCCATGATCATGGTAAGTTGCACAACATAGCAATGATAGCCTGTACCCATGATTATGGTGGGTTAAGTCAAATGATGATGATAGCCAATATCCATTATCATGGCAGGATACATAACATGGTTATCATAGACACTACCCACGATCATGGTAGGTCACATAACATAGTGATGATAGACAGTACCCATGATCATTGTAGGTTACATAACATGTTGATGATAACCAGTACCCATGATTATGGTAGGCTACGTAACATGGGGATGATAGCCAGGAACTATGATCATAATAGGTTACATAATATGGTGATGATACCCTGTACCCATGATCATAGAAGGTTACATTAAATGTTGATGATAGCCACTACCCATGATCATGGTAGGTTACGTAACACGGTGATGATAGCTAGTACCCATGATCATGGTAGGTTATATAACATGGTGAT
The DNA here is from genome assembly GCA_032361705.1 of Panulirus versicolor. Lineage (NCBI taxonomy): Eukaryota > Metazoa > Arthropoda > Malacostraca > Decapoda > Palinuridae > Panulirus > Panulirus versicolor. The sequence continues at coordinate 7,005 of JAUUDZ010009432.1, read as the reverse complement.
GGTAGCCAGTATCCATGATCATGTTGGTTACGTAACATCGGTATGATAGCCAGTACCCAATATCATGGTAGGTCATAACATGGTGATGATAGCCAGTACCCATGATCATGGTAAGATACACAACATAGCAATCATAGCCTGTACCCATGATGATGGTAGTTTACGTAACCTGGTGATAATAACCGGTACCCAAGATCATGGTAGGCTACATAACATGGTGATGATACCCAGTACCCATGAACATAGCAGGTTCCATAACATGGTAATGAGAGCCAGTACCCACGATCATGGTAGGTTACGTGACATGGTGATGATACCCAGTACCCATGATCATAATAGGTTTCATAACATGGTGATGATAGCCAGTACCCTGGATCACGGTAGGTTACATAACATAGGGATGATAGCAAGTACCCATGACCATGGTAGGTTACATAACATGGTGATGATAGACAGTACCTATCATCACGGTAGGTTACGTAACATGGTGAATATACCTAGTACCCATGATCATGGTAGGTTATATAACATGGTGATGGTAACCAGCACCCATGATCATGGTAGGTTACGTAACATGGGTATAAAAGCCATTACCCATTATCATGGTAGGTTACATAACATGGTGATGACAGACAGTACCCATGATCATGGTACGTTACACAGCATAGCAATGATAGCCTTTACCCATGATTATGGTAGGTTGAGTAACATGGTGATGATACCTAATACTCATGATCATGGTAGGTTACACAATATGGTTATGATAGCCACTACCCATGATCATGGTAGGTTACATAACATGGCGATGATAGCCAGTACCAAGGATCATGGTAGGTTAGGACGCATGGGGATGATAGCCAGTACCCATGATCATGGTATGTTACGTAACATGGGGATGATAGCCAGTACCTATGATCATAGTATGTTACATAACATGGTGATGATAGCCTGTACCCATAATCATAGTAGGTTACATAACATGTTGATGATAGCCACTACCCATGATCATGGTAGGTTTCATAACATGGTGAGGATAGCCAGTACCCATGATCATGATAAGTTTCGTAACATGGTGATCATAGCCAGTACCCATGATCATGGTAAGTTACAGAACGTAACAATGATACCATGTACCCATGATTATGGTAGGTTACGTAACCTGGTGATGATACCCAGTACCCATCATCATGGTAGGTTACATAACATGGTCATGAGAGCCAGTACCCATGATCATGGTAGGCTACATAACATGGTGATGATAGCAAGTGCCCATGATCATAGATTACATACCAAGGTGATGATACCTAGTACCCATGATCATGGTAGGTTACATAACATGGTGATGTTTACCCAATAACCATGATTATGGTATGTTACATAACATGGTGATGATAGCCAGTACTCATGATTATGGTACGTTGCGTAATATGGTGATGATAGCCACTACGCATGATCATGGTAGGTAGCATAACATGGTGATGATGGCCTGTACCCATGATCACTGCAGGTTTCATAAGATCTTGATGATAGCCAGTACCCATGATTATGGTAGGTTATATAACATGGTGATGATAGCCAGTAGCCATGATCATGGTAGGTTACATAACATAGGGATGATAGCCAGTAGCCATGATCATGGCAGGTTACGTAACATGGGGATGACAGCCAGTACCCATGATCTTGATACGTTACATAAAATGGTGATGATACCCAGTACCCAAGATCATAGTAGGTTACGTAACATTGTGATGATAGCCACTGCCCATGATCATGGCAGGTTATATAACATGTTGATAGCCAGTACCCATGATCATGGTAGGTTACGTAACATGGTGAGGATAGCCAGTATCCATGATCATGGTAGGTTACGTAACATGGTGACGACACTCAGAACCCATGTTCATGGTAGGTTACATAACGAGGTAATGATAGCCAGTACCCTGAATCATGGGAGGTTACATATCATAGGGATGATAGCCAATACCCATGATCATGGTAGGCTACATAACACGGTGATGATAGCTAGTACCTATGATCATGGCAGGTTACGTAACATGGTGAATATACTTAGTACCCATGATCATATTAGGTTACATAACATGGTGATATTCCCAGTACCCATGATCATGGTAGGTGGAGTGACATGATATGAGAGAGAGTACCCATGTTCTTGGTAATATACGTAATATGGTGATGATACCCAGTACCCATGATTATGGTAGGTTACATAACATGGTGATTATAGCTAGTACACAGGAGCATGGTAGGTTACATAACATGGTGATGATACCCATTACTCATGATCATGGTAGGTTACATAACATGGTGATGATAGCCAGTACCCATAATCATGGTAGGTTACGTAACATAGTGCTGATAGCCAGTACACATGATCATGATATGTTACATAAGATGGTGATGATAGCCAGTACCCTGGATCATGGTAGGTTACATAACATAGGGATGATTGCCAGAATCCATGATCATGGTAGGTTACGTAACATGATGATGATAGCCAGTACCCATCATCATGGTAGGATACGTAACATAGTGAATATACCAAGGACCCATGATCATGATAAGTTACAAAACATTATGATGATAGCGAGTACCCTATACCATGCTATGTTACGTAACATGGTGATGATAGCGAGTACCCATGATCATGGTTGGTTATATAACATGGTGATGATAGCCAATACCTGTGATCATGGTAGGTTATATAACATGGTGATAATAGCCAGTACCCATGATCATGGTAGGTTACGTAACATGGGGATAACAGCCATTACCCATGAACTTGATGGGTTACATACCATGGTGATGATACCCAGTACCCAAGATCATATTAAGTTACATAACATGGTGATGATAGCCACTGCCCATGATCATGGTAGGTTATATAACATGGTGATAGCCAGTAACCATGATCATGGTAGGTTACGTAACATGGTGAGGATAGCCAGTATCCATGATCATGAATGGTTACATAACATGGTGATGATAGCCAGTACCTATGATCATGGTAGGTTACGTAACATGGTGAATATACTTAGTACCCATGATCATATTAGGTTACATAACATGGTGATATTGCCAGTACTCATGATCATAGTAGCTTAGTAACATGGTGATGAGAGACAGTACTCATGATCATGGTAGCTTACATAACATGGAGATGATAGCCAGTACCAATGATCATGGTAGGTTACATAACATAGCAATGAGAGCCTGTACCCATGATTATGGTAGGTTACGTAACATGGTGATGATAGCCAGTACACATGATGACGGTAGGTTACATAATATGTGATGATAGCCAGTACCCAGGATCATGGTAGGTTACATAAAATGGTGATGATAGCCAGTACCCATGATTATGGTAGGTTACGTAACATGGCGATGATAGCCAGTACCCATGATCATGGTACGTTACGTAACATGGTGATGATAGCCAGTACCCATGATCATGGTAAGATAATCAACTTGGCAATGATAGCATATACCCATGATGATGGTAGGTTACGTAACATGGTGATGATACTCAGTCCCGATCATCATGGTAGGTCACATAACATGGTGATGATAGGAAGTACCCAGGATCATGGTAGGTTATATAACATGGTGATGATAGCAAGTACCCATGATCATGGTAGATTACATAAAAAGGTGATGATACGTAGTACCCATGATCATGGTAGGTTACATAGCATGGTGATGATACCCACAAGCCATGATAATGGTAGGTTACATAATATGGTGATGATAGCCAGTACTCATGAATATGGTAAGTTACGTAACATGGTGATGATAGCCAGTACCCATCGTCATGATAGATTACATAACATGGTGATGATAGCCAGTACCCGTGATCATGGTAGGCTACGTAACATGGTGATGAGAGCAGGTACCCATGATCATAGATTACACAACAAGGTTTAGATACCAGTACTCATGATTATGGTAGGTTACGTAAAATGGTGATGATAGCCAGTACCCATGATCATGGTATGTAACATAACATGGTGATATAACTTGTACCCATGATCACTGCAGGTTACTTAACATCTTGATGATAGCCAGTACCCATGATCATGGTAGGTTATATAAAATGGTGATGATAGCCAGTAGCTATGATCATGGTAGGTTACATAACATAGGGATGATATCCAGTAGCCATGATCATGGCAGGTTACGTAACATGGGGATGACAGCCAGTGCCCATGATCTTGATAGGTTACATAACATGGTGATGATAGCCACTGCCCATGATCATGGTAGGTCATATAACATGGTGATAACCAGTACATAACATGGTGAGGATAGCCAATATCCATGATCATGGTAGGTTACGTAACATGGTGATGACACCCAGAACCCATGTTCATGGTAGGTTACATAACAAGGTAATGATATCCAGTACACTGAATCATGGGAGGTTACATAACATAGGGATGATAGCCAGTACCCATGATCATGGTAGGCGACATAACATGGTGATGATAGCCAGTACCTATGATCATGGTAGGTTTCGTAACATGGTGAATATACTTAGTACCCATGATCATATTAGGTTACATAACATGGCGATATTGCCAGTACCCATGATCATGGTAGGTTGCGTGACACGATATGATGGACAGTACCCATGTTCATGGTAGTATACGTAATATTGTGATGATACCCAGTACCCATAATTATGGTAGGTTACATAACATGGTGATGATAGCTATTACACAGGAGCATGGTGGGTTACATAACATGGTGATGATATCCATTACCCATGATCATGGTAGGTTGCATAACATGGTCATGATAGCCAGTACCCATAATCATGATAGGTTACGTAACATAGTGATGATATCCAGTACATATAATAATGATATGTTACAGAAGAGAGTGATGATAGCCAGTACCCTCGATCATGGTAGGTTACATAACATAGGGATGATTCCTAGTATCCATGATCATGGTAGGTTACGTAACATGGTGATGATAGCGAGTACCCATCATCATTGTAGGTTACGTAACATGGTGAATATACCTAGGACCCATGATCATGGAAAGTTACAAAACATGGTGATGATAGAGAGTACCCTAGACCATGGTAGGTTACGTATCACGGTGATGATAGCGATTACCCATGATCATGGTTGGTTACATAACATGGTGATGATAGCCAGTAACCTGTAATCATGGTAGGTTACATAAAATGGTGATAATAGCCAGTACCCATGATCATGGTATTACGTAACATGTTGATGATAGCCAATAGCCATGATCATGGTAGGTTACGTAACATGGTGATGAGAGACAGTATTCATGATCATGGTAGGTTACATAACATGGAGATGATAGCCAGTACCAATGATCATAGTAGGTTACATAACATAGCAATGAGAACCTGTACCCATGATTATGGTAGGTTACGTAACATTGTGATGATAGCCAGTACACATGATGATGGTAGGTTACATAATATAGTGATGATAGCCACTACCCATGATCATGGTAGGTTACATAACATGGTGATGATAGCCACTACCCATGATCATGGTAGGTTACGTAACATGGTGATGATCGCCAGTACCCATGATCATGGTACATTACGTAACATGGTGATGATAGCCAGTACCCATGATCATGGTAAGTTACTCAACGTAGCAATGATAGCATGTACCCATGATTATGGTAGGTTCCGTAACCTGATGATGATACCCAGTACCCATCATCATGGTAGGTTACATAACATGGTGATGATAGCCAGTACCCATGATCATGGTAGGTTACATAATATGGTGATGATAGCAAGTACCCATGATCATGGTAGATTAAATAAACAGTTGATGATACGTAGTACCTATACTCATGGTACGTTACGTAACATGGTGATGATACCCACTACCCATGATCATGGTAGGTTACATAATATGGTGATGATAGCCAGCACTCATGATTATGGTAGGTTACGTAACATGGTGATGATAGGCAGCACCCATGATCATGGTAGGTTACATAACATGGTGATGATAGCTTGTACCCATGATCACTGCAAGTTACATAACATCTTGATGATAGGCAGTACCCATGTTCATGGTAGGTTATGTAACATTGTGATGATAGCCAGTAGCCATGATCATGGTAGGTTACATAACATGGGATGATAGCCAGTAGCCATGATCATGGCAGGTTACGTAACATGGGGATGATAGCCAGTACCCATGATCTTCATAGGTTACACAACATGGCGATGATACCCAGTACCCAAGATCATAGTAGGTTACATAACATGGTGATGATAGCCACTGGCAATGATTATGGTAGGTTATATAACTTTGTGATAGCCAGTAACCATGATCATGGTAGGTTGAATGACATGGTGATGATAGCCAGTACCCATGATCATGGTAGGTTACGTAACATGGTGATGATACACAGAACCCATGTTCATGGTAGGTTACATAACAAGGTAATGATAGCCAGTACCCTGGATCATGGTAGGTTACATAACACAGGGATGATAGCCAGTACCCATGATCATGGTAGGCTACATGACATGGCGATGATAGCCAGTACCTATGATCATGGTAGGTTACGTAACATGGTGAATATACTTAGTACCCGTGATCATATCAGTTTACATAACATGGTGATATTGCCAGTACCCATGATCATGGTAGGTTGCGTGACATGATATGATAGACAGTACCAATGTTCATGGTAGCTTACGTAATATGGTGATGATAGCAAGTACCCATGATCATGGTAGATTACATAACAAGGTGATGACACCTACTGCCCATGATCATGATAGGTTACGTAACTTGGTGATGGTACCTACTACCCATGATCATGGTACCTTACATAACATGGTGATGATAGCCAGTACTCATGATTGTGGTAGGTTACGTAACATGGTGATGATAGCCAGCACCCATGATCATGGTAGGTTACATAACATGGTGATGATAGCTTGTACCCATGATCACTGCAAGTTACATAACA
>JAUUDZ010009421.1:0-11645 GCA_032361705.1 Panulirus versicolor | reverse complement strand
TTAGGTGACCCCACATACTTACCCTTCGACGTGACCCAAAATCCTTACCCTTCTGCGTGCCCTCCACTTACTTGCCATTATACATGACCCAAATTCCTTGCCCTTTCAAGTGACCTGCACCACCTTGCCCTTAAACATGACCAATACCTTTTTGCCCTTCTACTTGATCCCCAGCTCTTTGCCCTTCTACCTGACCCCACTTACTTACCCTTGTACGTGACCCCATCTACTTGTCCTTCTATGTGATCCTATCCCTTTGTCCTTCTACGTAACCCCCACCTACCTGCCCCTCTACGTGACCCAACCTCCTTGCCCCCGTATGTGACCCCCACCTCCTTATCCCCGTGCGTGATCTCCACCTCCTTGTCCTTTCACATTTGGCCCACACCTCCTCGCCCTTCTACGGAACCACAACCTCCTTGCCCTTCTATGTGACACCCATATCCTTGCCCTTCTATATAACCTCCGCCTTTTTGCCTTTCTACGTGACCACCTTCTTCTTGCCTTTCTACATGTCACAAATTCCTTGTCCTCCGCAGGATCCAACCTCCATGCCCCTCTACGTAACCCCAACGTCTTACCCGTCTACGTAAACCCCACCTCTCTGCCTTTCTACCTGACCCAACTTCCTTGTATTCTAGGTGACCCCACCTACTTGTCCTTGCATGTGACCTCATCTCCTTATCCTTATATGTGACCCCCACATCCTTGCTCTTCTTCCCTTTCTACGTGATCCCCATTTTCTTGCTCTTCTACCTGACCGTCCCCTTGTCCTTATAAGTGACTCAAACTTCTTGCCCTTCTACATAAGGAGGACAGGGAGGCTGGGGTCACGTAGAAGGGCAAGGAAATGAGGTTACATAGAAAGACAAAGAGGTAGGGGTCACTTAGAAACGCAAGGAGGTGTGGATCAAGTATGAGGGAAAGCGGTGGTGTCATGTAGACGGGCAAAAATATGGGTCACATAGAAGGGCAAGGGGATGGGAGTCACGCAGAAGAGCAAAGGGATGGAAGCCACGTATTAGGGCAAAAAGAAGGGTGTCACATATATGGGCTCGGAGGTGGGGGGTAAAATAGAAAAATAAGGAGGTCAAGGTCAGGTAGAAGGGCAAGGAGGTGGGGTTCACGTAGTAAGGCAAAGAGGTGGCAGTCACCTAGAAGGGCAACGAGATAGGGTCACGTAGAAGGGCAACGAGATGGGTCACATAGAAAGACAAAGAGGTAAGGGTGACGTAGAAGGGCAAGGATATGGGGTCACATAGAAGGGCAAGGGGGTGGGGGTCACGAAGAAAGACAAGGGGTAGGGAGTCACGTAGAAGGGCAAAGAGATGGGTGTCATGTAGAAGGGTATGGAGGTGGAGGTCAGACAGAAACGTAAGGAGGCTGGGGTCAGGTAGAAGGGGAAGGGGATTTGGATCACGTAAAAGGATATGGAGGTTGGGGTCATGTAGGAGGGCAAGGATATTGGGAGCACGTCGAAGAGCAAGGAGGTGGAGGTTATGTAGAAGGATAAGAAGGTTGGGGTCAGGCAGAAAAGCAAGGAAATATAGGTTCCGTGGGAGGAAAGGAGGTGGGGTCAGGTAGAAGGATAAGGAGATGTGGTTCCGTAGAAAGGCAAGGAGGTGAAGGGTCACGTAGAAGGGCAAGTAAGTGGGGATCACGTAGAAGGACAAGGGGGTGAAGTCACGTAGAAGTGAAAGTAGATGAGGTCACAAAAAGGGTAAGTAAGTGGGGTCAGGTAGAAGGGCAAAAAATTTAGGATAAGTAGAAGGGCAAGAAGGTGGGATCATCTTTAAGGGCAAGAAGGTGGGATCATCTTTAAGGGCAAGAAGGTGGGATCATCTTCAAGGGCAAGGAGGCGCAGGTCACGTAAAAGGGCAAGACATTGAGTCACATATAAGGGCAAGGAAGTGGAGGTGGCGTAGATTGGCAAGGAGTTTGTGTCACGTCGAAGATTAAAGGGTGGGATTACCTAGAAATACAAGGAAATTGGGTCACGTAGAAAGGCAAAGAGGTGGAGTTCACGTTGATGGGCAAGAGGTAGGGGAAACATAGAAGGGCATGGAGGGTGGGTCACGCAGAGGGCAGGGAATTTGGGACATGTAGAAGAGCAAGGAGATGGTGGTCATGTAGAAAGGCAAGAAGATGGTGGTTGCACTGAAGGGCAAAGAGGTGGGTGTCACGTAGAAGTGTAAGGATGTTGGGTCACGTATGAGGGCAAAGATGTAGTGATTAAATAGAAGGGCAAGGAAGAAGAGGCTATATAGAAAAATAAGGAGGTGGGGGTCACGTAGATATGCAAGTAAGTGTGGGTCACGAGGAGGGAAAGAGGTGGGGTCACGTAGAAGGGCAAGGAGATAAGGTCACATAGAAGGGCATGGGATGGGGGTCACGCCGAAGGGCAAGGGGGTGTTGATCCTGTAAAAGGACAAGGAGGTGGGCGTCACGTAGGAGGGCAAGAAGGTGGGTGTTGCGTAAAATGGCAAGGAGGTGGGGGTCACGTAGAAGGGCAAGGAGGTGGAGGTCACATAGGAGGGTAAGAAGATGGGGATCAGGTAGAAGGGCAAGGAGTTGTAGGTCACGTAGAAAAGCAAGGGGGTATGGGTCACGTAGATGAGCGAGGAGATGGGGGTCACGTAGGAGAACAGGGAGGTGGAAATTACGAAGAAGGGCAAGAGGTGAGGGTCACGTAGATGGACAAGGAGGCTGGGGTCTCATACGAGAGCAAGGCTGTAGGGGTCACGTACAATGGCATGGAGGTGGAGTCACGTAAAAGAGTAAGTAGATGGAGTAACATAGAATGGCAAGGGGATGGGGTCAGGTAGAAGGTCAAGGAGGTGGGTTTCATGTAGTAGGGGAGGTGGGGATCACACAGACGGGTAAAATTGCATTACGTAGAAGGGCAAGGAGTTGGCGATGACGTAAAAGGGCAAGGAGGTGGAGGTCTTATAGTAGTGTAAGGGGGTGGGGGTCAGGGAGAAGAGTAAGGAGGTGAGGGTTACGTAGGAGAGCAAAGAGGCGGGAGTCACGTAAAAGGGAAAGGAGATGGTGTTCACGCACAAGGGCAAGGAGGTGTGAGTCACGTAGAAGGGCAAGTAGATGTGGGTCACGTAGAAGGGTAACGAGGTGGGGTCATGTAGAAAGGCAAGGAAGTGGAGTCATGGAAAAGGGCTAGGAGGTTCGTGTCACGTAGGAGGGCAAGAAGGTGTGGGCCACGTAGGAGGGCAAGAGCTGGCATCATGTAGAATGGCAAGATGATGGTGTCATGTGAAAGGGAAGGAAGTGGGAGCCACATAGAAGGACAAGGAAGTGGGGGTCACATAGCAGGGAAAGGCGATGAGGGTAACGTAAAAGGGCAAGGAGGATGGGTCACTTAAACGGGCAAGGAAGAGCTTGTCATGTAGCAGGGCAAAGAAGTGTGGGTCACACAAAAGGGCAAGGAGGTGGGGTCAGGAAGATGGACAAGAAGATAGGGTCACGTAGATGGACTAACATACAAGGGTAAGTAAGTGGGGTTAGGTCGAAGGACAAGGAAGTTGGGGTCACGTTGAAGGGCAAGGAAGCGGGGGTCACATAGAAGGGCGAGGAGTTGGCGATCAAGTAAAAGGGCAAGGAGGTTGGGTCACGTAGAAGGGCAAGGAAGTGAAGGTGACGTAGAAAGGCAATGCGATTGGGTCACGTACAAAGGCAAGGAGGTGGTGGTCACGTAGAAGGCCAAGGAGGTGGGGTCATCTAGAAGTGTTAGGAAATTGAGTCACGTAGAAGGGCAAGAGGTTGGGATTATGTGGAAGGGTAAGGAGGTTGGGTCATGTAGAAGGGCAAGAAATATGGGACATGTAGAAGGGTAAGGAGCTGGTGGTAACGTAGAAAGGCAAGAAGGCGGTGGTTACGTAGAAGGGCAAGAAGTGGGGTTCAGGTAGAAGGGCAAGGATGTGGGGATACGTAGGAGGGGAAGCAGGTGGGGTCATTTAGAAAGGCAAGAAGTTGGGATCACGTAGAAGGGCCAAGTGGGAATCACGGAGAAGAACCAGGAAGTGGGGAGCACTTAGAAGTGCAAAGAGGTGGGGGTCACGTAGAAGGGCAAGGAGATGGGGTCACATAGGAAGACAAAGTGGTAGGGGTCACGTGAAAGGCAAAAGGTGTGGGTCACGTAAAATGGCAAGGAAGTGAAGGTCACGTAGAACAAGAAAGTAGGGGTCATGTAGAAGGGTAAGGAGGATGGCGTCATGTAGAAGGGCAATGACGTGGGATTCACGTAGAACTGCAAGGAGGTGGAGGTCAAATAGAAAGGTAAGAAGGTTAGAGTCAGGTAGAAGAGCAAGGAGGTGGGGTCATGTAGCATAGCAAAGGGGTGAGAGTTACTTAGAACGGCAAGGGGATGTCGGTCTCGTAGAAGGGCAAGATGGTGCGGATAACGAAGAAGGGCAAAGAGGTGGGGGTTAGATAGACTTACAATTAGGCATGGGCTGCATAGAAAGGCGAGGAGGTGGGGATCATGTAGAGGGGCAAGGACATTCGGTCAAGTAAAAGGGAAGGGGTGGAAGTCACGTAGAAGGGCAAGGATTTTGGAACACGTAGAAGGACAAAGCGCTGGTGATCACGTTGAAGGGGAAGGAGGTGAGGTCACCTGGAAGTGCAAAGAGGTGGGGATCACGTAGGAGAAGGTGCTGGATGTCACGTAGACGGGTAGGCAGGTGGGGGTTATGTAGAAGGGCAAGTATGTTAAGCTACTTAGATGGGCAAGAAGTTTGGGTCATGTAGCAGAGCAAGGAGTTAGTGGTCACGTAAAAGAGCAAGTAGGTGGGGGTCACGTAGAAAGGGAAGAAGTTTGGGTTACGTAGAAGGGCAAGGAGGTAAGGTTAAGTAAAAGGTCAAGGACATGGGGTCACGTAGAAGGGCAAGAGATGCGGTCATCTAGAAGGACAAGGAGCTGCTGGTCAAATAGAATGGCAAAAACTTGGGGGTCGCGTAGAAGGGCAAGGAGGTAGGGGTCAAGCAAAAGGAGAGAGGTGGGGTCACGCAGAGGAGCATGGAGGTGGGGGTCACGTGAAAGGACAAGAAAGTGGGGTTCACGTAGAAAGGCAAGGAGGTGAGGATCTCGTATGATGGCAGGGAAGTGGGGATCACGTAGAAGGGCAAGGAGGTGGAAGTCAGATATAAGGGTAAGAAGTTGAAGGTCAGATAGGAAGGCAAGGAAGCGTGGGTCAAGCAGAAATTAAAGAAGTGGGGTCACGTAGAAAGGCAAGGAGATGGAGACACATAGAGGGACAAGGGGATGGGGGTCCCGTTAAAGAGCAAGGAGGTGTGTATAAGGGCAAGGAGATGGGGTCACGTAGAAGAGAAAGGAAGTGGATATCACGTAGAAGGATAAGGAGGTTGGGGTGGATTAGAAAGGCAAGGAGGTGGAGGTCACGCAGAAGGGCAAGAAGATGAGAATCACGTAAAAAGACAAGGAGGTGGAGGTCACGCAGAAGGGTAAGGAGGTGGGGGCCAGGTAGAAGGGAAAGAGGTGGGTCCCATGCAAGGGAAAGAAGAGGGGGTCACATAGAGGGGCAAGGAGAAGGGGAAGTCACGTAAAGGAGCAAGGAGGTGGGGTTCACGTAGAAAGGCAAGGAGGTGGGGTCATGTTGATGGGCAAGCAGATGGAGGTCATGGAGAAGGGTAAGGAGGTAGGGGTCAGCCAGAAGGGCAAGGAGGTGGGGATCACGTGCAAGGGCAAGTAGGTGAGGTTCAAGTAGAATCGCAATGAATTGGGATTTCGTACGAGGGCAGGGAGGTGGGATCACGTAGAAGGGCATGGAGTCTGGGGTCACGTATGAGAGCAAGGAGGTGGGGTCACGTAGAAGGGCAAGAAGGCGTTGGTCAAGTAGGAGGGAAAGAGGTGGGGGTCACATAGAAGGGCAAGGATATGAAGTCACATAGAGGGTAAAGGGGATGTTGGTCGCGGATTAGAGCAAAGAGATGGAGTTCACGTAGATGTGTAAGGAGGTACGGCTATCGCAAGAAGGCAGGGAAGGGGGGTCACGTAAAAGGGCATGGCGCTGGGGGCATGAAAGAAGGGCAAGGAGATGGGGATCAAGTAGAAGGGCAGGGAGGTGGAGGTCACGTAGAAGGGTGAGGAAGTGGGGGAGTCATGTAGAAGGGCAAGAAGATGGGATCAAATAGAGAGGAAAGGATGTGGGGGTCACGTAAAAGAGCAAGGAGGTAGGATCAACTAGAAGGGCAATGAGGCGGAGGTCAGATAGAAGGGTGAGGTGGGGATCAGGTAGAAGGGCAAGGTGCGCTCACATGCAAGGCGGTGGGGGTCCCGTTAAAGGACAAGGAGGTGGAGGTCACGTAGAAGGGCAAGAAGGTGGGGGTCCCGAAGGGGAGACAGGAAGTTGGCATCACGCTGAAGGGTGAGGAGATGGGTGTCACGTAGAAAGGCAAGGAGGTGGGGGTCACGTAATTGGACAAGGAGGAGGAGGTCATTTAGAAAATTAAGGATGTAGAGGTCAGGGAGATGGGCAAGGAGGTGAGGGTCATGTAGTAGGGCAAGTAGGTGAGGGTCACATTGAAAGGCAGGGAGGTTGGGGTCATTTATAAGGTCAAGGAGATGGGGATCGCGTAAAAGGGCAAGGAGGCGTGAGTCAAGAATAAGGGAAAGAAGTGGGGTCATGTACAGGGGCAAGGGTGTGGGGGTCACGTAAAAGTTCAAGGAGGTGGAGTTCATTCAGAAGAGCAAGGACGTGGAGATCTCGTATGAGGGGAGGGAGGTGGGGATCACGTAGATGAGCAAGGAGATGGAGGTCAAATAGAAGGATAAGGATACAGGGGTCAGGCAGAAGGGCATGGAGGTAGGGGTAACTAACTAGGGCAAAGAGGTGAAGGTCACGTAGAAGGACAAGGATATGGAGATCTCGTAAAAGGGCAGGGAGGTGGGGATCACGTACAAGGGCAAGGAGTTTGGGTCACGCATGAGTGCAACGAGGAGGGGTTCCAGTAGAAGGGCAAGAGTATGGGGTCACATATACGGGCAAGGGGGGTGGCAGTCCCATTAAAGTGCAAGGAGGTGAGGGTCACGTTGAAGAGCAAGGAAGAGGGCGTGACGTGGAAGGGCAAGGAGGTAAGGGTCACGTAGAAGGACATGGAGGTGGGGGTCAATCTGGGGAAGTTTGAGAACGAACCAGAGGCCAGAACTGATTGGATTATTTTCACTGTATTTACAGGTTGGGTCGTCGGGTTTTCAGGTGTTAATGGACTCTCATTAAAGGGGGGGGGAGGTGATCGTAATCAGATCATCTACAGATGAAGTAATCGTCCCCAAGGGGTGAACTGATCGTAATCAGGGGGATGAAGTCAGTGTAATAAAGGGGTGAAGTCATCGCAATCAAGGGATTAAGTTCATCGTCATCAAGGGGTGAAATCATATTGATCAAGGGGTTATTCCATCTGGACCAAGAGGTAAAATCTTCCTAATCAAGGGATCAAGGCATCTTAATCGAGGGGTTATGGCGTCGCAATCAAGGGGTAAATTAATCCCAATCAAAGAACGGTTGATTACAGCGATCAAGAAGTTAAGTCGTCGTGGTCAAGGGTTTGAGTTAACGTTATCAAGGGATTATGTCGTCGTGGTCAAGGTTAAGCCACTGTAATCAAGAGATGACATCATCGTCATCGGAAGGTGAAGTCATCGTATTCGAGGAGTAGTCAATGTAATCAAGGGATTATATCATCCCAGTCAAGTTCTGAAGTCAAAGTAATGAAGGGATGAAGTCCTCATAATCATGGGGGTAAAATAGCAGTAATCTAGGGGTGAGGTCATCACACTGAAGGAGAGGTCATCGTATCTAGGGGTGAGGTCATCAAGGGGAATAGATCATCGGAATAAAGAAGGATAGATCATCGTAATCAAGGGGGACAGATCATCGGAATAAAGGGGAATAGATCATCGTAACCAAGAAGGATAGATCATCGTAATCAAGAAGGATAGATCATCGTAATCAAGGGGGATAGATTATCGTAATCATGGGGGATAGATCATCGGAATCAAGAAGAATAGATCATCGTAATCAAGGAGGATAGATTATCGTAATCAAGGGGGATAGATCATCGTAATCAAGGGGGATAGATTATCGTAATCAAGGGGATAGATCATTGTAATCAAGGGGGATAGATCAGCGTAATCAAGGGATAAGAGTATAGTAATAAAAGGAAGAAGTCATCCTGATCAAGATGGTCGGTCATCGTAATCAATGTCATCAAAGGGTAAAGTGGTGGCAATCAACGGGTGAAGTCTTCATGACTAAGGGATTAATTCTATATATCTATGAGGCTAGATTCGACCGCTCAAAGGGTTGGTTTAACTCAATCCAACAAGCTATCGAATTCCCTGCCTTCAGTTTTAAAGTAATTAAGTGTTCTTTATTCAACATGCTAAAGGACATGAATTATAAGGATAACGATTTAAAGGAACAACCTTCATAAGGGAGGATGGATTATTCCAGAAAAGGTATTGCGGGAAGGGAGCAAGACAGTGCTTACCCTCAACTGAATTGCCTAAGGGTGAAGTTGCGAGATACATGATCAACTTTCAGATTTCAAAGGCTTGTTCTCCAGAGGAAAGTGACCTCGTCCATATTACCGGTAGGTACCTGCCTTATGTTGATAACAGTAGCCACAATACGTAGATGCATATGTTGATGTATCTATTTCTGCTGTTTTACAGATGTTTGGCCCCATCTCTTGAACTATCTTTATTATCATACAGTTCTTGAAACTTACGTCTGCTATTCGCAGTTACTATATTTTCATGTAGTCTATCCCCTTCCTTCACTATTATCATACAATAAAAGTACGTGTTTACATAATCTCTGAAGATCAATTCTATCTGGATCCTCTCGTAATTTTAGCCCATCTTCTGCAGTTGATATGACACCACCGATCTTTGCGTCATCTGCAGATTTGGACATTAGGTTACTTAACTTTACGTCAATATCGTTAATATAAATGATGAGAAGTATAGAGCCAAGTATGGATCCCTGGGGGACTCCAGCAGTAACGGGTGACCACGGTGATGATCTTCCATTCATGTCGACTCTGCTTGCTTTTGATCCCCAGGGACCAGACTGTATGTATAACTCGAAGGTGAGGGACTGGGCATTATTGATCAGATTGTATTGTTCCAGATTGGCTACGATCTGGTCTCGAAGTTTCGACTCCAGAAGTTTACATATAATTGATGTGAGGCTAACAGGACGATCATTACCTGGCAAGTCGCGACCTCCCTTTGGTGTATAGGAGTGAGGTGTGCCAGTCTCCAGTCCTGTGGGAGTATTCCATCCTGGAGAGATTTGTTGAAGATCTGGGTTAACAACGGTCCTACAATTCCGTGCTTGACGTTTTGGATAGGAACGATCAGGACTTGGGCTTTTATTAGGCATTAACTTATCTGTGTTAGTGCTACTCGAACTGTGACGATAGATTCTTGTATCGCGTGAGTGCTATGTAATCACTGTCTCAAAATTCATATCGTTTCTTTTTCTAGCGTAAAAACAATTGAAAAACTTGTGTAGGGTTGTTACTATGCCTCTATCGACCACAATGGGTTCCTCTTCCTCGTTCACTAGGGGTCCTATATTCCACTGCTTATATGTTTCTTACTCTTGACATATATTGATATATCTACTAGTCTTCTAATTGTGTTATATTGTGTTGCAATATCTGATTCACTGTCTGATTTCTTAAGATTATAAATATCATTTCTGCGCCTTATAGCTTTTGCAATATCTTGGGTGTACCATTCAGGCTTGTTCTTGCTTTTATTGTCTTTTATCGTGCACGAGAATGAATGTGACTTGATATTGCATAAACTGACGATTAAAACTGGCTCATGAGAATTCCTCTGGACATGAAGCAACAAGGGTGAGACTCTTTATTGCGTCATGCAGCCCATTAGAGTTCACCCTTTTAAAGTTAGGTGTAATAGTACTGGTTTCAAGGGAGTCAGTTTTGATATGTACGTCGAACCTAACCATGTTATGGTCACAAGTGATGTTCTCCAACATAACTAAGATCACCTGGGATGCAAGAACTATATCAAGTACATCAGCTCTCGTCGGCAAAGTTGACAAGTCTAACAGATTCACTCTCTACGCCTGAGGTAGTATTTGCCTTTGATATCTGGAAGATTAAGATCCCTAAGAAAGATCGAGTCTTTATCCTGTATTGCTCGTTGTAAACTCTCGTACTGTGTCAATATCTGCTGACTGACGTTTATGAAAAGTTTGAAAGATTCTGGGTTAATCTGAACACACAAGTGTTCAACAGCAGCAAATGTTGTAGTCTGAATTTCAATGGGGTTTAGGTAAGATTTTACATACAGTGCAGTTCCGCTTCCTTGACCGCCTCTGTCCCCTACAAATAATTTGTAGTCTGGTGGGCTTAGGTGGTTTCTGGAGAGCAGAGGTAAGTTCTGGTGGGCGGAGGGGAATTCGGGTTGGAGGAGGTGGTTTCTGGTGAGTAGAGGCGGGTTCTGGTGGGCGGAAGGACGCTCTGGTGAGCGAAGGTGGTTTCTGATAAACAGAAGTGGGTTTGGTGGATGAAGGGGGCTATGGTGGGCAGAAGTGGGTGCTGGAGAGTGGAGGAGAAATTTGGTGGAAAGAGGAGGGATTTTGGTGAGCGGAGGTAGATTTTTTAGTTAGCAGAGGTGGGTTCTGGTGGGTGGAGAAGGTCTTAGGTAGGCAGAGATGGTTTCTGGTGAGTACAGGTGGGTTCTGGTGGGCAGATCGATGTTTTGGTAGGCGGAGGAGGTATTTGGTAGACAAAAGTGGTTTCTGGTAAGCAAAGGTGGATTCTCATGAACGGAGGAGGGTTTTGGTGGACGAAGGGGGATTTTGGCGGGTGGAGGCGGGATTTGGATGATTCTGGAGGAGAGAAGTGGGTTGTAGTGGATGGAAGGATGTTTTGGTAGGCGAAGGTGGGTCATAATTGGTGGGGTGGGATTTTTGGCGGTTTTTTCGTTTTGACAGGCGGTTTCTGCAGAGCAAAAGTGAGCTCTCGTTGGTGGGTTCTGATGAGAAGAAGTGAAAAAGGGTGGGAGGAGGGTTCTTTTGCTTAGAGGTGGGTTTTGGTGAGCGGATGGGTGTTTAGGTGGGCGGAGGGACTTCTGGTAGGCAGAAAGAGATAATGGTCGGTGGAGGTGGTTCCTGGTGTGCAAAGGTGGGTCATGAGAGGCGGAGGGGGTGTTTGATGGGCATTGGTAAGCTTTTAGGGTGAAGTGGGATTTTGTTTGGTAGAGGTGGGTTCTTAAAAGCGGAGGTGGGTTATAGTAGGCCAATGTGGCTTCTGGTGGGCAGAGGTGGCTTCTTGTGGGCGGAGGTGGGATTTGGTAGGTATGGGTCGGTTCTGGTGGGGTGAGGTGGGCTCCAGTGGGCGAAATGGAGAAATAACGAACAGAGGTGGGTTCTCGTGAGCAGAGCTGGGTTCCTGGTGAATGGAAGTGGTTTTTGGTGAGTGAAGGTGGATTCTGGAGGGTGGAGGTGGGTTATGATGTGCAGACGTGGGCTCCAGAGATCAAAAAGTGGAACTGATATGTAGAGGTGGGTCTGGTGGAGATATGTAGAGGTGGGTCTGGTGGAGATATGTAGAGGTGGGTCTGGTGGAGA
>JAUUDZ010009410.1:0-11646 GCA_032361705.1 Panulirus versicolor | reverse complement strand
TTCTATATGGTGATTAAGGATATCGAGTCAAAAGACTGCATTTCGTAAAACTAAGCGCTTAATTACATACTTAATATTAATCATGATTATATTAATATGCTAATTACTCGACTAATTACACGAAGTTTAAGGTTTTGACCACATATTCTTATTCAGCAGACGTAAAAGCATCTATGCTTAAAATTTCAGAAACATCTATTTTTTCAAAAAGATCACGAAAATATTACCCCTTGGATATATATTTTAATCAGATTTTCAACTTCATCAGATTTTAATGAAACTCTGGGAATATGTCGTATTCTATATGGTGATTAAGGATATCGAGTAAAAATGCTGCATTTCGTAAAATTAAGCGCTTAATTACCTACTTAATATTAACTATAATTATATTAATATGCCAATTACTCGACTAATTACACGAATTTTAAGGTTTTGACCACAGATTCTTATTCAGCAGACGTAAAAACATCTATGCTGAGAATTTCAGGAAAATCTATTAAAAAAAAAAACAAGAAAAACCCAAGGCTAATAGGATATTAGTTTGCTCAGATTTTCAACTTCTTCAGATTTTAATGAAAATCCGTGAATATGTCGTATTCTATATAGTGATTAAAGATATCGAGTCAAAATGCTGCATTTCGTAAAATTAAGCGCTTAATTACATACTTAATATTAATTATGATTACATCAATATGCTAATTACTCGACAAATTACACGAATTTTAAGGTTTTGACCACAGGTTCTTATTCATAAGACGTAAAAAAAATGATGCTGAGAATTTCAGGAAAATCTATTTTTTTCCAAAAAAAATAAAGAAAAATCCAAAACTATATCCTAGGATATTTTGCTCAGATTTTCAACTTCAGATTTTAATGAAAATCTGTGAATATGTCGTATTCTATATGGTGATTAAGGATATTGAGCCAAAATGCTGCATTTCGTAAAATTAAGCGCGTAAATACATACTTAATATTATTTATAATTATATTAATATGCTAATTACTCGATTAAATACACGAATTTTACGGTTTTGAAAACAGATTCTTATTCAGCACACGTAAAAGCATCTATGCTGAAAATTTCAGAAAAATCTATGTTTTCAAAAAATCAAGAAAAATCCAAGGCTATAGCCTGGGATATTTTGCTCATATTTTCAACTTCTTCAGATTTTAATGAAAATCTGTGAACATGTCGTATTCTATGTGGTGATTAAGGATATCGAGTAAAAATGCTGCTTTTCATTAAATTAAGCGCTTAATTACATACTTTATTAATTGATTATATCAATATGCTAATTACTCGACTAATTACACGAATTTTAAGGTTTCGACCAACGATTCTTATTCAGCAGACGTAAAAACATCTATGCTGAAAATTTCAGGAAAATCTATTTTTTCAAAAAAATCAAGAAAAATCCAAGCCCTTGGATAATATTTTGTTCAGGTTTTCAACTTCTTCAGATTTTAATGAAAATCTGGGAATATATCGTATTCTATATGGCGATTTATGATATCGAGTCAAAATGCTGCATTTCGTAAAATTAAGCGCTTCATTACATACTTTATAAAATTATGATTATATTGATATGCTAATTACTCGACTAATTACACGATTTTTAGGGTTTTGACCACAGATTCTTATTCAGTAGACGGAAAAACATCTATGCTGAAAATTTCAGGAAAATCTATTTTTTCAAAAAAATCGAGATAAATCCAAAGCCTTGGATGATATTCTGTTCAGATTTTCAACTTCTTCAGATTTTAAAGAAAATCTGGGAATATATCGTATTCTATATGGTGATTAAGGATATCGAGTCAAAAGACTGCATTTCGTAAAACTAAGCGCTTAATTACATACTTAATATCAATCATGATATTAATATGTTAATCACTCGACTAAATACACAAAGTTTAAGGTTTTGACCACATATTTTTATTCAGCAGACGTAAAAACATCTATGCTTAAAATTTCAGAGAAATCTATTTTTTCAAAAAGATCACGAAAATATTACCACTAGGATATTATATATATTTTAATCAGATTTTCAACTTCATCAGATTTTAATGAAAATGTGGGAATATGTCGTATTCTATATGATGATTAAGGATATCGAGTCAAAACACTGCATTTCGTAAAAATAAGCGCTTAATTACATACTTAATATTAATGATTATATTAATATGCTAATTACTCTACTAATTACGGGAAGTTTAAGGTTTTGATCACACATTCTTATTCAACAGACGTAAAAACATCTCTGCTGAAATTTTTAGAAAAATTTATTTTTTCAAAAAAATTATGTAAAATCCCAGGGTATAGCCTTGGATAATATTTTGCTCAGATTTTCAACTTCAGATTTTAATGTAAATCTGCGAATATGTCGTATTCTATATGGTGATTAAGGATATCGAGTCAAAATGCTGCATTTCGCAAAATTAAGAGCTTAATTATATACTTTATATTGATTATGATTATATCAATATGGTAATTACCCGACTAATTACACGAATTTTAAGGTTATGACCAAAGATTCTTATTCATCAGACGTAAAAACATCTACGCTGAAAAGTTCAGAAAAGTCTAGTTTTCAAAAAAATCACGAAAATATTATCACTTGGATATTTTGCTGATTTTCAACTTCTTCAGAGTTTAATGAAAATCTGGGAATATATCGTATTCTATATAGTGAGTAAGGATATCGAGTCAAAATGCTGCATTTCGCAAAATTAAGCGCTTAATTACATACTTAATATTAACTATAATTACATTAATATGCTAATTACTCTACGAAATACACGAATTTTAAGGTTTTGACAACAGATTCTTATTCAGCAGACGTAAAAGCATCTATGCTAAAATTTTCAGCAAATCTATTTTTGGCGGAAAAATGCCGAAAAACGTAGGTATAATAGTCCAGGTTTTTTTTTTTTTTTTTTTTTTACCCAAAATAAATTTTGTTTCTAATTTGAAATACAACGCAATGAAACGCCTTTATATTTGAAATACTTGTGGAAAATATCAGATTATACTTCCCCTGGCCGATGAATAGCCAAATAAATAAGAAGCGAATGAATATAAAAAATTCTTATTGAAATTGTGATAATTTAACGACATAATTACGGGACAAACCCCCGATAAAAGATAGGTTGATCCTAGATTTATAATCAACACGAAATACATTTCTTACGATGAGGTTTTAACGCCAATCTATTTCCCTGATATAACACAAAAATCTGGAGACAATAGCTTACCGTCTTTTTTTTTTTTTTTTTTAGCCAAAAATCTTTTCCTTAAAGTTCGAGATATAACATTGAAAAGTATATATTCTTGTAATAATCACGGAAAATTTGTCTTAATGCTCCCCTGCTCTGACGGATACCCATTAACTACCAAGCGAATGACCAAAAAAATATTTACAAATGTACTCAACTATCACCTTGATTACAGATCATTAAGACAGCTAAAGATATTTCAGTCCCAGATACGCAATCAGCATGAAAAATAATAGTTATACTGAGGGTATGAGGCAAATACATATTTTTCGGAAAAATGCCAAAAAAACGAAGGTAACAATTCAGGGTGTTTTTCAACATCAACAAAAAAAAAAGTTCTTTCGAATTTGAAATATATCGTAATCAAACGCCTTTATGTTTGATATACTCGTGGAAAATATCTGATAATGCTTCCCCTGGCCGATAAATAACCCTGTAAAAAGGAATTGAATGAATTGAATTTTGTATTGAAATTGTAATATTTTAACCACATGATTAAGGGACAAAATCCTGATAATAGATATGTTGATCCCAGATTTATAATTAGCACGAAATATATTTCTTACGATGAGGTTTTAACGGAAATCTATTTCCCTGATATAAACACCAAAATTTGGAAGTAATAGTTTACAGTATTTTTGTATTCTTAGCCCAAAACCCTTTTCCTTAAAGCATGACATATAACATTAAAAAGTATAAATCCTTGTAATAGTCACGGAAAATATGTCATAATCCTTCAACGGGCCGACAGATACCCATTAACTATTAAGCGAATGATCAAAAAATATCTTACAAATGTATTCAAGTATCACCTTGATTACAGATCAATCTCTTCTTAAACCAGGTATTCCCAATCACCAGTCTTTTTTTAGCACAAATCCACAAGCTCTTTATTTCCATTACAACACTGAATACCCCATGTACACAAATTGTACCCTCAACTACCACATTACACACCTTTGCATTTAATTCACAATCACTAAAACCCGGTCTAGTGCATCAAAGCTGCTGACATACTCACTCAGTTGCTCCCAGAACACTCGTCTCGCATGATCTTTCTTCTCGTAACCAGGCGCATAAGCACTAATAATCACCCATCTCTCCATCCACATATAGTTTTACCCATATCAGTCTAGAATTTACTGTCTTACACTTATCACAAAGAGTAGTGCCACTCTTTCCTTAGCTCTTGTCTTCTCACCAAACCCTGACTTTACTCCTAAGACTTTCTCAAACCACTCTTCCCCTTTACCCTTGAGCTTCGTTTCACTCAGAGCCAAAATATCCAGGTTTCTTTCCTCAAACATACTACCTATCTCTCCTTTTTTCTCATCTTGGTTACATCCACACACATTTACACACCCCCAATCTGAGCCCTTGAGGAGGATGAGCACTCCCGCGTGACTCCTTCTTCTGTTTCCCCTTTTAGAAAGTTAAAATACAAGGAGGGTAGGATTTCCAGCCCCCTGCTCCCGTGCCCTTTAGTCGCCTTCTACAACATGTGAGGAATGCGTGGGAAGTATTCTTTCTATCTTACAAAATACATAGGTAGTATTCTTATACCTGTCTCCAGGAATAATACTTTGCCTTACCTTTCCCTTCTTGCCCCCAGGACCCCACAGTGTTCAATTAGTATTTTTGATGTGTACGTAGTGTAGTTGATTAATAATCCTCCAAAGGAATTTAACGATCCAGAACAGGTGTGCAGTGATAACAATGAAGGAACAGTTAGAATGGTACATGAAATAGTAAAACATGCATTTCTCAGAGATGGTGAAGCACTGATAATGGGTAATTTTAATTATAAATAGATAGACTGAGGCTAATTATATTCTCATGGTGGCAGAGTCATAGAGACAAGGTTTAGGTGTATACAGGAAAATATCTCAAAATAGCTTGTCACTGAGCACAATTAGATCAGAGGGATTAATACATCATCATTACTAGATATTATCATCAAACATGAATAAAGAGAACATCATATAATATACAGCAATGGGAGGAGACTAATCATGTAATGTTAAAAGAAGAGATGACACAAGATTTGAAAAGGAGAGAAATCATAGAAACTACATCAACTCAGCAATTTCTGTGGTAAGATAAATTGGTAAATGTAGTCGAGTTAATGGGAACCAGGGCATTATGATGCAAGGGTCTGTGAAATTTACAGTGAAGTAAGAATATGGGTATCTCTAGCCTCAAATACAGTAGGAAAGTTAAGAAAGTGAGAGGACTTAGGTTATTGGAAGATGTGTAGCATTCACAGGCCACCCAGAGTTGAGCACATAGGTTTGAGTCCTGGTTGCGGCAGTCAGTCCACAGTCAACCCAACTGCTTATCCACCCCTTGGGGTTGGTCGATAAAATGAGTACCTGGCTCAGGCTAGGATATATATATTATGTAGTCATCATAATTTATAGCCGTTTCTCACGTTAGCGAGGTAGCGCTAGGAAATAGACGAAGAAAGACCCACATATACATACATGCTTATACATGTACATATACATATCAACATATACATGCTTGCTTGCCTTCATCCATTGCCAGCTCCTTCTGCCCCACAGGGAACAGCATCACCAACCACAGCATCGCTGACGTAGCACCAGGAAAACAGACAAAAAATGCCTCAGCTGCTTGTGCTGCCTTGGCTAATATAAAAGAAAGTGAAAAAGGCAGGAGAAAATCCAAAACATTCCCATAAATTTATCAGGAGTCACTAGACAGTTAAAGAGCAACTAATCAAGTCAAGGGACTCAAAGGGAAGAGTTTTAGAGGATGATGTTAAGAAATGTAAGGAACTGACTGACGAGTTCAAAAGTGTTTTCATTGTAGAAGACACTGTAGCCCCATCAACAGTGGGATGGAATGGGAACGAGGCCTTTGAAAATTTTGTGATATCCAGAAAAGACATTAACAGAGTATGATCCATTTAAAGACTCAAGGTCCTGATATAATTTTACCTCATATGCTGAAGATATGTGTTGATGCATGTGACAGACCTCTTTAAGTACTGTCCTAGATATAACTGGAGAAAGGCAAAGTGCTAAGGGAGTGAAAAAGGGCAAATGTCATACCTGTCTGTAAGGATTAAGATCAAGAATGTGGTCTGTAAAGCACTGGAAAAGGTAATCGGAAAGCAGATGGAAGACTTTCTGCAGAAGAGAAATTATATAAGTGAGAGGCAACACAGTTTCAGGGAAAGGAGGTTGTGTGTAATGAACTAATTAGATTTCAAAGAAATAGTGAGCTCTATCTTATATAAAAAAAAGAAGGCTGATTGTATTGTGTTACTTGGACTATCAGAAAGCATTTGATATTGTACTACATGGAGAGCTTATTAAGAAGCTTGACTACCAAACATTAATGAGAGGGCAATTCCTTCAATGGATGGACAGTTATCTTATTGAAAAAGAATGAAAAACAAAGTCAGAGGAGCCTTCTTGATATGGCTGCAGGTTACTGGTGGAATGATGCAAGGTTCTGTTGTGGGACCAGTACTCTCCTTGTTTTATATAATTCTAAGGTATGGATTTCTACCAGAGTATGTTTACAGATGATGCAAAGGTCACGAGAAGTGAAAAGCAAGGAGAATGGCATCATCTTCCAAGGAGACCAAAACAAACTCCAAAGTTGGTCTGACACATGGTAGATAGAATTCAGCCTGAGTAAGTGTAAAGTAATGGGACAGTGAAATAAGGCCTCATTATGAATATTATCTATCAGGATATTAGCTGCAGGAATTTGCGTGAGAATGACTTATTGTCCTTAGCCTGTTACCAGAGTCCTGCATTGGGAGAAAAAGTACGCAGACTGTGTGCTGGCAATTATTGTAATAACATTCAAATGCTTGGAAAAGGATATATTCAGCAAGCTATTCACATC
Organism: Panulirus versicolor; assembly: GCA_032361705.1. NCBI lineage: Eukaryota > Metazoa > Arthropoda > Malacostraca > Decapoda > Palinuridae > Panulirus > Panulirus versicolor. The sequence goes on along the minus strand of JAUUDZ010009410.1, from coordinate 4,491 downwards.
CTACATGAGGCCAAAGCTAGAAAATACTTCTTAAGTTTGGTCACTATACAAAGAGCAATAGATGAAATGAGGAGAGCAACAAAGATGATACCAGAATTAAGAGAGCTGAGTTATATGGAAAGGATAGAGCACAGAGCCTTTAAATTTGCTCACCTTGGAAGAGAGAAGAGTGAGGATGACGTGATCACAACCTTCAAGTTGTTAAGACAAATTGATGATGCAGGCAGTGAACAGTTCTTCAAGAGATGTAAGGATAGAGCAACCAAAGAACACAATAAATTAAGTAAAGAAATGTAAAAAAGAAAAAAAAAGACAAGTCCTTTTGTAGTTAGTAGAAAAGATAAAGAATTTAATAGTATGAATGGTAAATGAATGGAATACGATGACTGAGGACATGGTTAGCGCAGACAACTTACATAAGTTTAAGAAATTGCATGATAGAGAATGTTCTAGAGATTAAGCCCCACCAGTGTTAAACTCCCTCCCTGTACAGGACAAATAGTTAATAGTTTATTACAATTACACATGTATGTATGTAGGTACATGTGATTTATATGTATTGCACTAATGGGAATTTTCACATTGCTTCCAGGTACCTTAGTTTTGAATCTATGACCACTAAAACTTTGATTTCTGGACTGATGTTTACTAAGGTGGTTTGAACTACCCTTTTAAAAATCTTTGAAATTGTAAAAAAATTTCTTCATTAATGTATGAATGGTGAGTCACTGTTAGTCTTTACTCAGTCCTACTGTATAGAGAGAATAATTTAATTTGACTTCATATTTTTCTGCATGATTTTTTTCTCTAGGAACCAGATCTGAACGGCACACAGGGTAAAGACATCTGTAGCTGTCCTCAGTAACATAGCCAGGCATTTGGTAGTGCTAGAAAATAATGGTGGTAGTGTGTGCTTCCGGTGCACTGTATATGCATGCTTTATTAATCGTTCTCTATGCAGTTCATTGATTTCTTTTAATTTTATCTCTAGGTCAGGTTGGGAAGCATTTGGTATTGTATAACAAAATCACCGCTCATGCTTCATGATTAGTGACATAATTTCCTTTTTTTTTTTTATTTACTAGCATTGCTGCTTTTTGTGTACAGTATATTGTCATTTGTTGATAGTTGTGTTCAAGTCCATTTGTTATACAGAATTTGTCCATTGTCCTAATTAGCATACTTAGAATTATTTGTAAATTATGGGAAGACAAGGACTTATCTATTGATCTTTTTTTTAATGTTTCATGCATAATGTGATGTATTTTATTCAAACTATTGGTATTTTATCTCATTTCATTGCTCCATTTCAAACTATGTATGTTTGGTAATGAGTGTGTCAGTGGTGTGTGATATCACTATGTTTGTGTAAAATTTTTATGGACTAGACCCATAATGAGATGAGTGAGGTTTATTGCTGAACCATGATGGAACTAAATGAAAGTTACAGCTGTTTGCTTTAAGCAAAGATGCTGTTCTGTTTGCCAAATCAGAGGAAGAGTAGAATAGACTGATAAGTTATATTGATGATCTATTAGAAACTTACATGATAGGAAAGTAGTACATTGTAGATTTTCATAGTGCATTTTTCCTCCTCGTGTATTGTAAGGCTGGGGAAGAAATGGCTGTCTGTGCCTGTCTTCTTGAATGGCAGCTATTAGTGGTAGCTGGGGTAGTGTTAGATGAACAGGCAGAACATATGCAGATTAATTAGCTAAGAAAACATAGTTGTACACATGAAAGTCAGAGGAAAAGGAGGAGGTTGATCACATTCAGGGGATTAGTTATCAAAGTTTGAAGGCTTATCTGTAGGTGCTCCTATAGGATTAAATGCTTACCAGAACCATAGCGATGGAACTCTGGTGACAGGTGATTATATACGGAGCATGAAGAGATATGAAGATCTTGATTCACTTTACTTCATTCAGCATGACTTGTGGATATGCATGATTTGTAGATACAGTATGATTGTGATTATATCTAGATAATTATGTAGCTGCCAGTAAGATGCAAGTATAATTGTGATTACATCTTGATACTGAATTACGTAGTTGCCAGTAAGCTTTTTGTAGTCTTCTTTCCAAGTTTTATAGTTTGAGGTTATGACAGTTATGCCACAACACATAAAGTAGGTTATTGGCAGGGGAACAATTTTGCCCCAGGGACCTAAGTGCCCCTGTCCATTATTAGCCTTCAGCATTGGGTTTAGGGACCTCTGTTCTATAAAGCTGATTCTCACAAAAGTGGCATAGTTATATAGATTCAGTTGCAAAGAAGGATTTTTTTATGGTGTAATAGGGAAACTAGATATAGTGTATAGTTTGATTGATTAACTTATTTGATTGATCTTCATTTCTTAGATATCTGACTTCTTTGTCTGGTGCAGATTATTGCATTCTGATCATTGAGTTCAGGGTAACAAGTTTACCCAAGGGAATTTAGGAAGACCAGTACTGCAAAATTGATCCCTGCAGTTAACCACACCATGTATTTGAAGCTGTAGTCTCTATTGATAGATAGATGAGGCACTTAATGAAAAGACTATAGTCACTGTTTTGGAATTGTATACTTAGATATTTGCCTAAATCGTATGCAACGTATCTGAAGTGAAAGATAATGGCAAGTTATGCAATATGCTGTGTTCTTTAGTAAAGAGTACATTATATTATGCTGTAGTAGTTGCTTGTTTTCTTACTCTTGCTCATTTGTATTGTATTTTGCAATATTTTCTTGGGATTTTCTAATCTGTTATTTGTAATATTGCAATATTGCCATTAACTATTGGTGGTGGTGGCATAGCTTTACTTCTTGGTCACATACAAGCTTATTGAGCAGACAGCCGCATGCTCCCTGTGTTCCGTTGCAGATTGTGTATGGTTCAACCATAGAAGACAGGAGCATGACATTCACTTACTGCCGCCAGGTATCCCATGCTCAGTATGAACACCAGCGCTTGACCGGCTCTCAGCAATATCTGGCTCAGCTACTTGACCAGATTGTTGACAATAAAAAGCTGTCAGCCAAAGCAAAAAAGAAGAAACTTAAGGAAGTATGTCTTAATGATGTGTCATGATTTATATAATGATGTATACCATGATAAATAGAGGCACAGTCATAGTGTTTAGATTTTGAACTGATCACTAAAGAAGTAATATTTCAGACATTATAAGCATTAAAGTGATAAACTTTTTTCTGTGCATTACATTATAGGAAAAAGCTTAAGGAATTATGTCTTGTTTATTTCTTCTGTGGTATATGATCATTAATGGAGGCTTTTTCTTCGTACATAATTAGTCAGGAAGTAACATTACAGAGAGCTTATTATTTACGTAAAGCACTTTTTTCTCTGCATATTTTAGTAATAGATATTATGTTATTAATATTTTCACTTTCTCCTTGTAGTTCAAGTCACTCTACCCTGAGGTATACAAAGTAAGATTCCCTGATGAGAACCGGAAAACAGAGAGTCGTAGCAAGATGCGAAGCTTGATGAAGTTGGCCTCTTTCTCCTCCCTAGGAAAAGGGCGTGCTTTAAGGGTGTGAAGAACACACACTAAATTTACCAAAGATGTTAGTGTGCAGAGTGATGCAGAATTTCCAGTTTTTTCAAATTAGAGTAATCAGTGCCATTTAGTGCCAAATATAAGTGGAGATGATTCCACTTTGTTTTTCTGTGATTGGTAAGCTTTTGCCAAAAATCCTTGGCATTGGAAACAGGCTCATTTTGCCACTTGCAAGTCTCATGTACAGCTGAAAAAGTGCAGATGCTCTCAAATAACATTAAGCTATCATGTAGGCTTTTGCTCTCTTCAGTATTGTGGTGCAATTTTAATCATTAAGGGAAAGGCAATATTTGTACCTCAGGAATATATACATCTGGCACAGACTTCTGATGCGTCTATCTCTTTTGTATATATTTTCAGTGAAAGGTGTCTTTTTAAAGAAATTTAAGATGAAATTGTATGTGATATTCTTTTAACCAAACATTATTTATATATCCTATATTTCTTAAAGATAAAGTGTTTTATTAAAGTTCTATATTGTGCCTTCAATATCTGCATGCTTCTTGTCACGTGTAGTAGATAGGTTTGGAGAGTACCCCTGTATTCATCTATTTTATTTTCACAAAGATGTATTAATTGTATGTGCATTGATTTGGTTTTATTTTGATCTTTTCATGTTTTTATGATTGAATTGTTTGGCCCTTTGATCATGTAATTCTGTCATATTAATTTTTTTTCCCAAACATCCTTTTCTCCTTTTTCTTTCACATTTCTTCACCTGTCCTACATTAGTGAAGTACCACTAGGAATACATGAAAAAAGGGCTCATATGTTTATATCCATATCTGTTTCATACTGAAAGGATTTATGGATGTAGAAACAGGGAGCTGTGGTTTCGGTGCATTATTACTTGACAGCTAGAGACTGAGTGTGAACGAATGGGGCCTTTGTTGTCTTTTCCTAGCGCTACCTCGCACACATGAGGGGG
>JAUUDZ010009398.1:0-13198 GCA_032361705.1 Panulirus versicolor | reverse complement strand
CGACTTGGGTTGAAGTTAGTTTTTTCAAGAGAAGGCAAGCCCCCCCCCCCCCCCCAGTAGTGGACTAGACAGGGGCCTGATGGGTCTGCAGCCAAAGGTCCTTTAAAGAACATAGGTCAAGAAAACATTGCCTTACTAAAATAGTAGCTGCGCTAGTTTTGGTTCTTACATGGCAGTATAATCATCTTGCCTAATAAGCAAATTAATTCTAAAAGCCAACAATTTTTCTTCTACGTGCAGAATTTCAGTGCAATTCCCAAAAACTTCTTGAATCTCAATGTGCTGCTATTTACCACATGACCATTAAACAGTGCCATCGTCAAAATCAGCTGGTAAGTCTGTGAACCCATGTTCAGTTCTCACCCCTCATCATGACAGACAACAAAATATATGCCTTCTTTATTAGTACTACTGCTCTTTGTTTTAATACTCAGGATGAGAATTGTGTACGTAACATGAACAAACATAACTATGGACCACTTGAACCAATTAGCCCTGGGCCTATCAGGCCATTTATTTGCCTCTGAATGTCCGTAATGAAAGTGGCAGCAATATTCCAAGATAAAGCATGAATCAGTCAATGGATTCTTTCAGCTTTGGGCCTGTCAACTGCCAGGATCATTAAGGCTGTCAACATCATTTTCTAACCACCAATTCAAAACACCTAATCATCATCTTCAGGTATAGAGGATGATTTTAAGGCCATTCATGCCCTCAGTCCAACCATAAAAGGTAACTGAAGCATAACACAAAAAGAACACTCCTAAAATATCACAGAGTTAGCATGAAGAGAAATACTCTAAAATCATGTATACTCATCAAGTGCTGATATAAATGTAGTCTTAAGAGGGTCAGTATAATCTTACAGTCCAAGATGAAGCGAAGGTTAAAGCATAGCTGACGACCTGGTGGTCCTTGCTGGTGAGATCATTTACATAGTCGCCGTCGAAGGCACCACAGAGACCATGCCAGTCGTGGCCTTTCTCAGTCGGGGGAGCAACAATTTTAAGGGAAGGTCTCTTTTCAGACTTCGAGTACCATACCTGCAGATGACAACATGTGATGCTATAATGCTACGTGGTTCTTGTTGCATTTGCAAGGACTGTGCCTAGTCTTCATCTTCAAGCATTTGTTTTGCTTAAAGGTGGAGGCAACATTTTGGATAAATTATAACCTGAATTACAATAGAAAAAAATCACATTAGCTAGTGGTTCCTTACCAAGAATCATGGGCATAATATTACTAGGTTCTCAATATGACAATAAACCATAACAATGTCAAAGGTATCCAAGTATGATGCCTTGAATTCAAAATAATTAACAAGACTAAAGCTACCATAAAAAAGCTAAACTACAAATATGATTGCATCCTTACACATTGGTCACTTAAGTTTAGACATCACTGTTTCATCTTCATAACAACATATTTTTCATCCATGCTCCGTTTCTCTTGTATGTTTAAAACAGGTTATAAGAAAAGGCTTATCATGAACATGGAGATTCGGTTCACTCCCTCAAGTGATATTATGATGCATATGAAATCATTCTTTGAATTACATTCCCTTTTTTTCAACCGTGATGTTGCAGCATCATTAGCTACTGACTGATATCAAAGAAAACTTGGTGCAGTATAGACATGTGCAAAGACATCATATATGAGTTGTTTTTTATAATGTCTTCATATTGGTAATCATAGTTGCCTCAGAAGGCTTTGCACTTACAACAGACCAGTGAAAATGGCTTTGAAGGACTGAAACCCCTATTTTTAGGGGCTGGGGCACTGACTAGTAGAGCATCTATCTTTTGAGTCCATAAAAATCCCTTTCCCAGGGGGAAGAAATAGGAAATCCTACGACATCTGTAGCTGTTGAAGCAAGGGTAGACTACAGTAGGCTTCCTTGCTGAAAGAGAAAGAATGGACTAAAGAAGAAACTACTTCAGGCAACCCTCACTCTGTTTTCTGTCATCGTCTCCTGCATTCGATAAAAAACGTGTCATAAGTGATTTGTTTTCATTTGTGTTGAAGATGACGCTCTTGTGAGGTGTGTAGGTGTCTTCATCCATATCATGGCCAATGAGGGGAGGGAGGTTAGATTGTACCTGGGCCTGTGGATCCAGAAGGGGGCCTAGGAATTTCCTGGGATCTCGGAAAATTTTTGCATATATTGAAGAAAAGCATTCACATTATGTGTGAGCCTACATAGTTAAAATATTCATAAAGCACATGTGAAGTAGACACTACTGAACTGTAATATGTAAGTGAACAATGAACAGAAACTGTAAAAGCTTTCTTATGCATAAGTGAGGCAGACTCATTTAACCTTGCAACTTAGCAAAGTAGCCTTTGCTCACCCCAAAGCCTTTGCTCACCCCAAAATATGTCATTCCGAGGCTATAAGATTTAGGCTTGGATAAAGATGAAAGGCAGTAGGGGAAACAAAAAGGCAGCAAGTATGATCCTCTTTTATTTTATTTATATTTATCATGGAGGGAGTATAGAAGCAAAAGGCCTCCAATGCAGAAAATCAACAGAGCACTCCATTCCACCCATCTCTCATCTTCCGTAACCTTTTAGTGGATAAAGACAGAATGACTAATAGAGAAGGGAAGGGGACCCAAAAGAAACTGAGTACCCCCTGATAAAATTCCTCTTAGAGGCCCTTACCCATATGTATGTTCTGTGAAGTTTTCTTCACTTTCCTCCTCTACAACCGGTGAGTGTTTTTACCTGGGAATAACAGGATTTCTGGCGATTCCTTGTTCCCTGTATAGGACATTTTTGTATTGGTTATAGAATCACTTGCCTCTGCCATCTTCAGTCCAGGGCCCTTGCTGTTTAGCCCAGTGTTTCCTTTCCTTTGAGGGTCTTTTACTGCATGAAATATTTGGTCCTCCTCAAAGATTTTCATAAAAGATTTTGTGCAAGTTGCTCGTTTTTCAGCAGCTTCATTTCGCTGGTGATAAGGAGCTCCGACTGTCTGCTTTTGACTACATGCGTGCATTGGTTAGCTGTTGTTTCCCATTTCCTGCTGTTTCTTGGGGCTCTTGGGCATTCTGCACCTTCCCCCACACCTGCCTTGATATGAGAACAGGGATGATCCAATGAGCAATCAAACTGCTTTGGTCAGTCCTTGGGTACAGAATCTGTTCCGACTTCACCCACCCTTAAGGCAATCCATCTAATGACGTTCCTCGTGGAAGTCCCCATCATTTTTGTGACCCGGTGGAGGCTCCTGAGTGTTCGGCAAGTGTTTTCATCTTTGTTTCTGTTCTTGTCTGTAGGATCTGGGAAAAAACAGGAGTGTGGGGGGGATGGAGCACCAACCAGACAGGGATGACAACCTGGGGCACCGTGCCGCAAGTGATGTAATTCTGGCAACCTCATGGCCATTCCTGTGACATCCACCCCTCCTTTGAAGGTTGGGATTTACCGTGAGGGTTTACGAGGCCTCCTATCTTGTCTCCACCAGACAGACCCTTCTGTTGTGATTACCTGGTTCACCTGGGTGAAGCCCTGGGTGACTCACATTAATGTAGGTCTCGTTTCACGATTCAATTTTTGGCTGCAATGAAATGTTTTTGTGGTTGAATAAAGTGTGTAGCAAGCGATCCATCCATATTTGACTCCAATGTGTGAAATGAAAGCAGCTATTGAGCATGTTCGCAATGAGCGTTCATGTTATGTATCAAGACATGTACTATTATCTGATTACCTCTCTTAGTTACACTGGAGAGTTGCTGAAAGCCTTCACAATTGCTTTACGTTCATATTGATTAGAAACATGATTCCAGATTTGTTTAAGAAAAAACCACTCTGGCATGATTTTGAAGATATGCATTTATTTGCATTATATTTTATATTTGATTTTTTACCATCCGACAACTATGTACTATAGGTGGGTGATAGTGGATTATTACTCTTGCCTCCAGAAAATTGAACACAAAAACTACTTTAAAAAGATGCTATGTTACATGATCACTGTCATATGGTAAACTGGTCAATTACAGGCAACACTCAGTTTTTGCTACACAAGTTAAAGCACTGACTTATTCTCAGACTAACGCATTCAGAGGTGAACTGCAAACATTTAGGAGTATTGGCCCAAGACCTGGCCAACTTTACCTGTATTATGCACTGCATAATCTGGAATGGCTGGATGGTAGCCAAGATTTTCTTCTCACAGCAGGAGAGACCTGCCCCTCCAATTGTGTTTGAACAGTCTGCAGCCATGCAGCATGCCATTTAGTTGCTTAATAAACTAGTCAAGTGCTTTATACCGGTGCTCCAGAGCCTAACTTAAACAGGAAAGATGATCACCAACATGGCAGATGTTTGAAATGCGCTAGCGACTTGTGATGTACTGTACAAGGTTTGTACACCATGCTTCCCCTCTCATCTTGTTAGTTGTTAACAACTGGTGTACTGGGATCAATTTATACATATAAAAATAAGAAAATTCGTGCAATGTATTCTACATCGAGTGTGGTCGGTATAACGATATTAAGCCCAGAAATTTCCATTTAGAACTAAGACCGACTTGTCAGTGCCAAAGCGATAGCACAGTGCAGAGGAAATCATTAGTCTCACATAATATAGAAATGTAACCTGTTCCTGAGATAATGTCATATTGCTAATGAAGTACTCACAAGGAATCTACGAAAAGTGATGACGCCAATTTCCTGGCCATTGTCCCATATGAAGACAGATTCATTGACGTGCCTGTAGGGGAGGTTGACCAGCGCACCATTCACCTACAGACGACGGTGTATGTAGGGAGACCAGTAAGTTAATAGCATCAGTCACACCTTTAATACCCAAACTAATTGTCATGGATACTTCATAAATCTTCCAGTCCTGTATATAACACAACCATTAACACTCCCTGTTCCATTATTGTCAAAAATCATCAGTATAATCATCAACCATTCTCATATAGCATATAACTAGGGGAAAAAGTGTACTTCAGAAATCCACTAATAAATATATGACGTACTTTAGAATCACTACACAGTACTTGACGTACCTTGCCATCACCACCACATAGTTCCAACCGCACCACACACTATTTGACACGTACCACACCACCACACAGTACCTGACACGTACCTTAACACGGCCTCCTACCAGAAGGGTGACTTTCACATGACGGCTGTGATTGATGACAACTTTGCCAACGCAGGAGAGTACGTCAGTGAACGGTTCACTGCAGACCCTGAACTGTGTGCTGATGGACGGTACCCTACGTTTCACTGTACCCTTTTGTACCATAATGTAATTACAATCGCCGAAGAATTCATAGGAAAGGTCATCAAAAGTCTCTATGCGCGGGTATCCGATGCTGCACGTGAAACCTGATGAGAGTATCACATGCGTAAATCAACTTAACAACAAGAGGCAACTGTCATGAAAAATACTGAGGGAATATGTAACAGTATCCAAATAAAACGTCTTACCAGATATCACATTTAAGGAAAAAAAAAAAAAGCTCTATTCCGTTGATTTTATTAGAGCTTAATTCACTTGTTCGACCGATAGAATCTGTACTACAACAAATAGTGGAAACACTCACAGGTATCTGAGGGTTCGGCGGTCCACGTGGAGTTGATACAGATGAGGGTAATGCAAGTGCTCAGGTGCAGGTTACTTCCGTTCACGAAGAGATTCCCGTCCATCTCACAACCTGCTCAGACGGGATGACCATACTGGTTGTTACCGGCCGCTGCCCACGACAGGAGGTAAGAGTGGGGGAGGTATTCAACCACAGATGGGGGCCAAAATAGGAGTGACGTTATATGTATAAGTGACCAAGGAAACGGGGAGAGGGAAGGTACCCATTCATCGGATCCAGACAAGGGGGACACCCCTTCCCGAGGGTGCAAAAGGGGGTATGGGAGGAGGAAATCCAACATTAGAAATCGTATTAGCAAGAGCTTGAAAATAGCTTTTAAAGGGACGGACTCTTAAGAGAGAAAATGACTGTGAATCAAACAAGCAGGGAAATGGAACAGATATCAATATATTCGGTAGAATAGTATGAATATTAGGAGTCGAGGAAAGATCTCAGGACAGAAAATAACATCGAGAAATCTCTTGCATATCAGGAAGTTGGAACATCTGCTTTCATAATCGTTTAGTGATTACGGTCATTAGAGTTCAGCATTATTATAATGAGCGAATGACATCCTACGAGTCTAATAATTCGGTAAAAATTCTAATAATTCACACTTAGCGAGTAATAATGAACTTCCAACTACAAAATCATTCTTAAGTCTAGCGATAAAACAAATGCAAATATCGCCTACTTGAAAATCATGAGTAAATGGAAAGTGTTGTGAGTCAGGGAGTTAGTTCAAGCAGCATTGATAACTTACAGCCGCACAGGTCTGGAATGCTCAGGTCTGTCAGTTTACCCCCAGCAGTACACACGGTCAACAGGCACTTGGAAGCGTCCTTTAACACGGCGCCTCCTGGGGGCACCAGCTCTCCCTGGAGGTCAGGGCAGCCTGGGGAGAACAAAAGGGAGTTAACCGTCGTTGTTTGTGGTCACAGTTGTGTTGAAAAATCTGGTATGATGATCAGGGTGTAAATATGAAAGGGACACAGGTGGGGGACCGTATGAGCATATAATTCCCTTCCCTTAGAGTGTAAAGAGGTAATTAAGTACAGACGCTATATTCGCCGTGCCTACTGAAGAGGTGATGCCAAATTCAGTCAGAATGACAAGAAGGTTGGTTGTTTGGCCTTTAGGCCTATCAACTGCTAGGGTCATTAAGGCCGTCGATGTAAGTTACATCCACCAACTGAAAAATCTTTTAGCACGTTTTTCAGGTGTTAAAGACAATACTGAGTCCAAGCACATTCTCACTATGCTTGTGGCCCACGGTGAATGTAAGTGTACACTGGATATATATCCCCTAACGAGGAATTTCCTCCTTTGCTGTTGAAAATTTAAAAATGTGAATTCCGGAGCCTTGAAAAAAATTCGGGGGCTTTACTATGAACTATAGTATACAATCTATGAAGCTGAAAGAAGGGAGGAAATCGAAGGGACCCATGTCATAGGTGATGGGAAACAAGTTGTAGCAACTCGCAGACGGATTTTGCCGAAACGAGTCTTCAGTGACGGATGTTATTGTTTAGTCAAGTGAGACAAATAAGTAAACTAAATATTTCTCTAAGAAAAAATCCAGCAAATGCTGCTTTAAAAAAAAAAGCTTATCATAGTACTTCAAGTCAGAAATTTGGGTTGGAGTGCAACATGGGTACTATACACTTACACTTGCCGGAGGGCACTTTTATCATCCGACCACTGCTGCAGACGAAGGCGTTGCAGATATCACCACTGAGTTGAATCCGCTGCTGGTTCACGTACATTTTGCCGTTCATAATACAACCTGGAAGCATCAACAGTGAACTACAATTAAAATGGAAACTATGTCATCGTCGGCGTCTTAGGTATCCATCTCTCAATTATGTATGTATATAAGGTTCTTCCTAAACGTAGATTTTGAATAGTGCAGTGACAGGAGCCTGTTCATACTGCCGAGGCACTATTCTGGACTACAGAAATCACAATAACATAGTCTTGGTTCTGGACTACAGTAATGACAACCACTCACAGTCTTGGTGATGGACTGTGGTGATCACCCCGTTGTCACACGTCTCGATGATGCAGGAGTCGGCGACAGGCCGAGTCAGTCTCCCACACGGGAACATCTCGCCTCCGGATATGCAACCTGAAGACGAATTTTCCGTCATGACGAAACTGTTCAACAGTCGGATCCGAATCGATAATTAAGCTATATGAAGGAATACAGTGCGATACATCTCAACTTACTACGCTCGTAAAAGTGACTGAGGAACGAGATCTTGGAGGAAAGAGTTCTATGTTACTTGTTTACATCCTGAGCCTAGTACATCGTTCGGAAACGAGTTCTAGGAGGATTCCGAAGGTAGGTGTTTCCTAATGTACCCTGCTGAAAATTATGGGTGATTTGAAGCACTAGAAAAAGATTTATAGTTCACAAAACATTCAAACGTAACCCCTTGAGCTCGACCTTTAGGTATGATGGCGTGTCGTTTGACCTAACCCCTAAGGGCTTGGCTTAAGGCCAGGCCGCTATCCCCAAAGCGTGGGTCATGAGAAGTCTATATCTCTGTCTTCCAAGTTCTCTAGCTTGACTTTAGCTGAAAAAGAACTTCTTCGTTGGAGAGTCACTAAGCTCCTTGATGCCCTACCAGTTCCTCTTGGTTTCCAGTACTTTCTCAAGGAGCCAAATGAATAACTTAATGAACGACAAAACTTCGTTCTTCAAGTCTGTGTTCTTGACTTTGCTGCTCAAAAGCTGCATACTGATTCACATTAAGAAAAAAGTTTACAGAAAATTCTACACAGAGAAGATATTATTCTTAGGAAGACACAGATAGTTTAGCACTTTATCCAATCTTTGTCGAGCTCAAGGATCGTTCCAGCGAACCCGAGCAGTTGACTCACAACAGTCGTATGACTCCAGACGGGTCTGTCCGTCATGACACCAGAGTTTGGAGCAATCTGTACCGTCGTCGTCACGCTGTAGCTCGATGACGTCCCCGTGCTTAAATACCACTCCGTCTACGATGCAGTCTGAGGGTGATTGGAAACGTGAGGGGTTACGGACTCGAAGGTATAGGACGGAAGGTGGAGGCTGGGGATGAATGACGAGGTATAAAGGGCTGAGTGAGTATCCTGGAACGTTTGCGTGGTATATCAGTAAGGTCTGGTATGTGATGAAACAAGGGCTAGGAACAGTGGTGGCAGATATGATTGGCTCATGTGGTTGTAGATGTGGTGGCAGAAGGGATGACAAAAGAGGTGGTTGCAAAGGTAGTGGTAGGAGAGGTGAAAGAGTGGTGGTAGTGGTACATATGATGGCACAGGTAGTTGTGGAAGTAGCTGCTAAGGAGTAGGCAGGGGTTATGGCAAAATGAGTGACAGAGGTGGTTGCAGGGGTGGTGGAAGGGATGGTGGCAGAAATTGATTGCATATACAGTTGCACAGGTGGTGGTATTGGTACTGTTAGTGGTGGAAATTACTATGCTTTAGAAATGACCTGACTCTAAACAAAGGAAATGGGATACCTGAGCAGGTAGCATGAAATGTTATTTCTTTGGGTCAGAACAAGAGGAGAGTGTAAGGTGTTTGGTGCGCGGCGCCCCAGATGGTAACGTAATTTACATTAGACTTGGACAGACCAGTCTGTAACATAAGGGATGACACCTGACCTATCAGGAGGTTATGAATGCTAACCCCTATACCTTCACACTCTTTTCCTTGTCTGGATATTTGGTGAGCGTAGTTTCCGCTTGTTATCGTCTTGGATGGGGATTCGAGGAATTGGGAAAAGATGGACAAGCTTAATCATGTGTGAGACTAGTGTGATCCTGTTGGGTGAGATTTGGATGACTTAGGAATGAGACTGGAATTATCAAGTTTTAGAAATTTTATTATCAAGAGAAATGGGACTTCATCCACAATACGGCGAAGTACCTGCATTAAACTGGTACCCATTACACTTGTTAGAGACGAAGATGGTATTTTGGAGTTCTAGGAACTTGACGGATTCATGTTTCTATTTTTGTCTTTCATTTCTCAGATTTTGGCTTACCTTTGAAGGTATAGAGGCAGAGAGAGTTCAGGGGCTTGCTCACCCACGTTCCGTCCTCACACGTCTGCCTGACGTGTCCCCGGATCTTGTCTTTGTAGCCATTGGGGTACATCCTCCTGTCCCTCATGCAGCCTGGAAGCAAGAGTTGCCTTGCACTCTCTTATATAGGATTTTCCTGGTCAGAGTTTGGCTATGGGGTCTGAATCTCGGGGAAACTTTGTCCCTTGGAGCCAACAGGATTTTATTTTATTTTTATTTATTTATTTATTTATTTATTTTTTTTGAATAACGCTAGAATTATTTAATCTTTTAATTCAGTGAAATTTGATAGGAATCATGTCGGACACGTGTGTGTTAGGTGGACCCCCTGACCATTATGTGGCACGAGACCATCGTCGTAATAGAAAGTGTGAGTACTCACAGCCACACCCGAGGTCAACCGTGACAGACTCTATCATGGGCACCAGGAGCTCTGTAGAAGGTGCACCGTCGTCTGTAAGGTGCCGTTCACTATCTAGGTCTCCTCCCACGACACTCGTCTTCTGGAAACATAATTCACTACAACACCAGCTAAAATCAATATGAATGGTAGGCAGATATATGTACGGGTGAAAACTCTGGTTTATTATTTGTGTTTAACGCTCGTGCACGTGTTACGTTAGTGTTGTGATCAAGGGATCTTATCGCTGCGCTCGAGAGCTCAATCATCACTGCTGCCATGATCACAGAGAAGGTCATTACCTTATGAGAGAAGACTTACCTCAAAGGCGTTGTGCTTTACACACTCCAGCCTCAGGCACTTGTCGGGGAAGACGGCCACGGTAGCCCCCACCTTGTATGTTTTGCCGTGGTAGTTGCAGCCTATGAGAAGTGGGAAGACTAGTCACTGTTAGGAGCATCTCCCTTACAAACCAACATTACTTGCCGTCCACAATACCCGCCCACTGCTCTGGTCATCGCCAGTAGCCATACTACTTCACTTGTACCAGCACTGTATAATCTTTTTACTAAATCTATTACCTCTTCTCCTAAGTAAATACGCACCTCCTCACCTGCCCGTAACGATACTAACATTCCTGTACAGCACCTTACCTTGTAGCCATGCAAATTGTCGTTCCCACCATCCACACACGATAATTCATCTCCTAAGTACTGATATGTTACCTTTCTGTGTAGTTGCCATACCTATTTCCACGTATCACTATTTCCCAGGACACCTCAGTTTCCCCATACCGTAGGACTCAGCAGGAGGCTGGCAAGTACCATTAAATACCATACATTCGACTGGAGTTGCCTATAGCCACACCAGGCGTGAGCGAGGACTCACCTTGCCTACTGACCTCACACACAGGCTTCTCGCCAGTGAGCCCCACGCAGCTGTAGAATTCCGGCCAACTGTTGCGGTGCCAGTGGTGGCAGCAGGGATGGGTAGTGCCCACATCATCCAGGTCGGGGTAGCCGAACACTTGGCCCACCGTAATTACCGCCGCCATCAACTCGAGCAACATCCCTCACTTGCAGGAAAACACAGAGATCGTGACCACACGACACCGTCTTTTGACGCCACTCGAGACAACTGCAAAACAATATATTCAAGGTTCTGCGACATGTCATTCTGTAGAATCATTGGTCCACAAGTGCGTTCCGAAGATTTAGAATTAGGGTGCTAAACAAATCTTAATCATCGGTAAAGAAAAAATATATATCGCGGACGAAGGTACATATACAACGTATCCATTAAATAACACTGGGGAGCAAAATTAATGACCAATCTCTACTGGAAACGCAGCATGGGTCTTTGGTGACCCTATAGAGACGAACATAAAACTGAATAACTTCAGCTTAAGTGTTTATGATGAAAAATGCCACTTAAGCGGAACAGCCGTCATAATCCAAAAATCTGCCTTAACAGTATGTTTAGTTTAGGTGGAGTCTCGGAACTCCCGTTGAAGTTGAAACTTTTAAACATGTCTCGTAATGCACTTACTGATATGACCAGGCCCACCGAGATGACGGGGATACCAGGGCATGTACGAGGAGCTCCGATGTGGGAAAATGGTTCAAAAACACTGATCAAGTACTCGAATAAATTGCAGATAATATAAGTAATAAACATAAATCTTCTAAGATATAATCATATGTAACAGCCGTTCCTGCCCCGTGAAGAAAATCCCCAGCCCCCTTTCCCCGGTACACTTTCCGAGGACCCGTCTTATCTCTTGCCGGCCCTGGCCAAGACCTAGTATGACTTAACTCACCGGGATCTGGCTGTATTTCCGTATCATTTCAGGCTGGCACTGATCTTTTCTTCTCAGTACTTTCATCGCCCTAATTTGCGATGCTTCACAGTCGCGAACAAACACAGAAATCTTGAGTAAGATCACACGTCGAAAGAAGCTGCTTCGGATGGCCCCTTACTCCTTGTAATTGCCTGAGTAAATTTTAGTAACGATGGACCTTGGATGGTGCACACTTCCCGTGGGTTTGGTTATAACGCACAACAACCCAACCCATCTACCGAAAATACAGAGAAATACTTTCAAGCATCTCACCTGACAACGTTTGACAGTGCAATACCACCGCTTCTCGTTCATATAACGAGGCAACTGCCTCCAGAAGACACCGGTCACCAACACTAGCGATGAAACGGAAACTACAGTGTACCTGAAATGTGTATACTCGTGTTAACTTCAACTTCAGAGAGCTATTTGGAAATTCACACTCCCTCGGCAAACGAAACAATGGTAAGCATCCGGACACAGTTCCAAATATTTATGTAGGCAGAGAATTCGTTTGCCACTATTTACGAAATTTATGTGGAGTTTTGATAATATTTACGATTGCCCTGGTATCCTAAACTAATACGTATGTTCTGCATATCTTCATGATATTCACTAATGTAAAGTTTGGTCTAAATTCGTGTTAATAGTGCCTGTCCAAAACCCGATGTTCATGTCGTTGCAACAGCGAAATGTTACCATAACACATGTCGGTTGTAGCGCCTTGAAATTTGTACCTGATCATAAAAGCTCCCTCTAAATACGTCACTGTTTGGAATACTAATTTCTAATTTATAAACTGTGTGCAGATCGTGCTCATGCTTACGAAACAGGGTTTCCTATGTGGCGGAACATTGTGTTGCGCTTGCAGGAGTTGGGCTAAATCTTGGACATGTATGTACATTGTGTTCTGATACCCAGACCTCCCGGGGGATGCATTGCGTAATTCCTTTACTGATGTAGAGTACAGAAGAAAGGAGCGTGGGCATAGCCATAAAGTTTTTCTTGGAGTCTTTAACGGAAAAAAAAGAATGGCGAAGGGTTTATGGTATGCATACTTTGAAGTAATCAATTTGCATATTCATTCAAGGTAAACTTTATATGTAGCGCATATGTGATTTACACAAAGCACTGTGACATCAAACACGGGGAACCAGTTGTAAAGAGGGGGCTGTGTTCTTGCTCATCACCATTCCCGCCTACACCCACAGGGAAAAGTAGGGGCTTTTCTTAATAACTTTTGTTAGTAACACAAGATAGAATATCACCTAGACG
>JAUUDZ010009365.1:0-11646 GCA_032361705.1 Panulirus versicolor | reverse complement strand
TGCCAGCGTCTGATGGGCTTGAAGGCGAGGTGTCTGATGAGTTTAAAGGCGTGGGTCTGATGGGCTTGATGGTGAAGGTCTGATGATCTCGAAGGCGAGTGTCTCAAGGCCTTGAAGGTGATGGATTGTTGTTCTTGAAATCGATGATTTGATGGGCTTGAAATCAATGGTCTGATGCACTTGAAGGCGTGTGTCTGATCTGCTTAAAGACGAGGGCCTGATGGGCTTCAAAGCGAGGGTCTGAACGGATTGAATTCGAATGTCTAATGGGCTTGAATGCGAGGGTCTAATGGGCTTGAAGGCGAGAGTCTGATTGGCTTGAAGGCGACGGTGAAATGTGCTTGAAGGCATGGGTCTGATGGGCTTGAAGGTGAGTATCTGGTCGGGTTTAGGGTGAGGGTCTGATGCGCTTGAAAGCGAGGGCCTGATGTGCTTGAAGAAGTGGGTGTGATAGGCATGAAGGCGTGTGTCAGATATACTTAAAGGCAAGGGCCTGATGGGCTTAAAAACGAGGGTTTGTTGGGACCAAATTCGAATGTCTGATGGGTGTGAATTGCTTGAATTCGTGGGTCTGATGGATTTAAAGGCGAGAATCTGGTGGGCTTTAGGGCGATAGTCGGATAGGCTTGAAGGCGAGGGTCTGATGGGCTTGAAGGCAAGGTACTGAGGCTCTTCATTGCTAGGGCCTAATGGGCTTGAAGACAAGTGACCAAGGGGCTGTTAGGCGAGAGTCAGATGGTGTTGATTTTGAGTGTCTGTTGGGCTTGAATCCGATGTTCTGAATGGTTTGAAGGCCAGGGTTTGATGGGCTTCAAGGCAAGGGTGTCATGGGCTGGAGGAGGAGAGTCTGATGGGCGTGAAGGCAAGGTGCTGATGGGTGTGAAGGAGAGGGTATTACTGCGCATCAAGGCGAGGGCTGATGGGTTTGAAGGGAATGGTCTGGTGGGCTTGAAGGCAAGGGTCTGTTGGGCTTGAAGGCGAGGGTGTGAGGGGATTGAAGGCGAAGGAATGATGGGCTTGAAGGCGAGGGTTTGATGAGCTTGAAGGCAATGGTTTAATGGGATTAAAGGCGAGGGTATGATGGGCTTGAAGGCGAGGGTTTGATGAGCTTGAAGGCAATGGTTTAATGGGATTAAAGGCGATGGTATGATGGGCTTAAATGCAAAGGTCTTATGGGCATGAAGGCAACGAGACATGAGTTTAAAGGCGTGGGTCTGATGGGCTTGATGGTGAAGGTGTGATGATCTTGAAGTCGAGTGTCTCATGGCCCTGAAGGTGATGGTCTGTTGTTCTTGAGATCGATGGTCTGATGGGCATGAAGGTGAGGGTCTGATGGGTTAAAAGTCATGGTTTGATGCACTTGAAGGCGTGTGTCTGATCTGCTTAAAGGCGAGGGCCTGATGGGCTTGCATGCGAGAATCTGATCGGATAGAATTCGAATGTCTAATGAGCATGAAGGCGAGGGTCTGATGGGCTTGAAGGCAAGGGTAAGATGTGATTGAAGGCATGGGTCTGATGGGCTTGAAGGCGAGGATCTGGTGGGCTTTAGTGCGAGGGTCTGATGGACTTGACGACGGCGAGCATCTGATGAGTGTGAGTGAGAGAGAGTGATGGGTGTGAAGGCGATTGGCTTATGGGCTTGAAGGCGAGGAACTTATTGCCTTGAAGGCGAGGGCCTAATAGCCTTGAAGGCTAAGGTCTCATTGGCCGGAAGGCGAGGGTCTGACGGGCTTGAATGCGAAGGCGTAATGGACTTGAGGGCTAGGATCTGATGGGCTTCAAGGCGAGGGTCTGATGGGCCTCAAGGCAAAAGTCTTAAAGGCTTGAAGTCGAGGGTCTGATGGTCTTTAAGGCGAGGATCTTCTGGGCTTTAATTCGAGTGTGATGGGCTTGAGGACGGAAGTCTATTGGGCTTGAAGGCGAGGGTCTGTTGGATGTGTAGGAGAGGGGCTGATCGGCTTAAAGGTGAAGATCTGATGGGCCTGAAGGCGAGGTTCTGATGGGACTAAAGGTGAGGAACACATGAGCCCGAAGGCGAGGATCTGATTTGCTTCAATCCGAGAGTTTGATGGGACTGGAATCGAAAGTCTTATGGACATGAAGGCGAGGGTCATATGAGGATGAAGGAAGGGGTATTGGTGCTTGAAGGCTTGGGTCTAATGGGCGAGCAGTTGATGGGCTTGCAACCGAGTGTCTGATGGGCTTGAAGGAGAAATATCTGATAAGCTTGAAAGCGTGGGTCTAATGGGCTTGAAGGCGAGGGTCTGATATGCTTGAAGAAGAGGGTTTGATGGGCATGAAGGCGTGTGTCTGATATGCTTAAAGGAGAGGGCCTGATGGGCTTAAGATCGAGGGTATGTTGGGATTGAATTCGAATGTGTGATGGGATTGAAGGCGAGGGTCTGATGGGCTTGAAGGTAATGGTGTGATTTGCTTAAAGGCATGGGTTTGATGGACTTGAAGGCGAGAATCTGGTGGGCTTTAGGCCGAGAGTCTGATGTGACTGAAGAAGAGGATAAGATGGGCATGAAGGCGTGTGTCTGATATGCTTAAAGGCGAGGGCCTGATGGGCTTAAAATAGAGGGTCTGTTGGGATTGAATGCAAATGTCTGATGGGCTTGAGGACGGAGGTCTGTTGGGCTTGAAGGTGAGGGTCTGATGGGTGTGAAGGCGAGGTGCTGATGTGCTTGAAGGCGAGGATCTGATGGGCTTGAAGGCGATTGTCTCATGAGCCTGAAGGCGAGGATCTGATTTGCTTCAAGGCTTGGGTCTGATGGGCTTGATGGCGGGGGTCTGATGGGCTTGAAGGCGAGGGTCTAATTGGCTTTAAGGCAAGGGTCTGATCGGTGTGAACGCAAGGGGCTGATGGCCTTGAAGGCGATAATCTGATGAGCTTGAAAGCGAGGGTCTAATGGACTTGAAAGCACTCAAGGTGAGGGTGTTATGGGCTTGAAGGCGAGGGTCTGAAGGGCTTGAAGGTGATGGTCTGATGGGCTTGAAGAAGAGGGTCTTATTGGGCACGTAGGCGAGGGTATGATGGGTTTGAATTCGTTAGTCTGATGGGTTTTAAGGAAAAGATCTGATGGGCTTGAAGGCGAAGGTCTGATGGGCTTGAAGGCGAGGGTCTGCTGGGTTTTGAAGGCAATGGTTTGGTGGCCGTGAAAGCGAGTGTTTGATGAGCTTGAAGGCAGGTGTCTGATGACTTTATAAGCTTGGGTCTGATGGCCTTGAAGACGAGGGTCTGATGGGCTGGAGGACTAAGGTCTGATGGGCATGAAGGCGTGGGTGTCATAAGCTTGAAGGTGAGGATCTGATGGGTTTAAAGGTGAGGGTCTGATGTTCTTGAAAGTGAAGGACTAATTGGCTTGAAGGCAATGGCTTGATGGGCTTTATGGCGTATGTCTGATGGGATTCAAGACGAGGGTTTGATGGGTTTGAAGGCCAGGGTCTAATGGGCTTAAATTTGAAGGCCTGATAAGCTTGATGGCGAGTGTCTGATGAGTTTGATGGCGAGGGTCTTTTGAGCTTGAAGGCGAGGGTATGATGGGCCTGAAGGTGTGGGACTGATAGGATTGAAGGAGAGGGTATGATGGTCTTCAAGGTTAGGATCTTATGGGCTTAAAGATGAGAGTCTGATGGGCTTGACGGCCTGGGTCTGATGGCCTTGAAGGCAAGGGCCTGATGGGCTTGAAGGCAAGGGTCTGATGGGCATGAATGCGAGGTGCTAACAGGCTTCAAGCTTAGGGTGTGATGGGGTTAAAGACGAGGGTTTGATGGGCTTGAAGGCGAGAGTCTGATGGGCTTGATTTTGAGTGTCTGATGGGCTTGAGCTTGAGTGTCTGATGGGCTAGAACCCTGTGTTCTGATGTGTGTGAAGGCCAGGGTTTGATGGGCTTCAAGGCAAGGGTCTGATGGGCTGGAAGAGGAGGGTCTGATGGGCTTGAAGGCGAGAGTCTGATGGGTTTGAAAGAAAGGGTCTTACTGGGCATGAAGACGAGGTTCTGATGGGCTCGTAGGCAATGGTCTTATGTGCTTGAATGCGAGGTCTGAAGGGCTTGAAGGCCAGGGTCTAATGAGCCTGAAGGCGTAGGTCTGCTGGGCTTGAAGTCAAGGGTCTGATGAGCATGAAGGTGAGGTGTCTGATGAGTTTTAAGGCGATGATCTGATGGGCTTGAAGGCGAGGGTGTAATGGACTTGAAGGCGAGTGTCTCTGGAGCTTGAAGAAGAGGATCTGATGGGTTTCAAAGCGAGGATGTGATTGGCTTGAAGCCGAGGGTCTAAAGGACTAGAAGGCAAGGGTCTGATGGGCTTCAAGGCGATGTCCTGATGGTCTTGAAGGAGAGGGTCTTACTGGGCATGAATGCAAAGGTATAATGGGTTTGAAGTTGATGGTCTGATGGGTTTCAAGGAAAAGATCTGATGGGCTTGAAGGCGAGGGTCTGATGAGCTTGAAGGCGAGGGTCTGATGAGCTTGAAGGCGAGAGTATGATGGACTTGAAGGCGAGGGTCTGATGGTGTTGAAAGCGAGGGTCTGATGGGCTTGAAGGTGAGGTGTATAACGACTTTGGAAGCGTGGGTCTGATGGCCTTGAAGGAGAAGGTCTGATGGGCTTGAAGATTAGGCTCTGATGGGTTTGAAGGCGATTGTGTCATTGGCTTGAAGGTGAGAATCTGATGGGCTTAAAGGCAAGGGCTTGATGATTTTGAAAGCAAAGGACTGATGGGCTTGAAGGCGAGGGCTTGATGGGCTTGATGGCAAATGTCTGATAGGATTCAAGGCGAGGGTCTGATGGGTTTGAAGGCCAGGGTCTGAAGGGCTTGAAGTCGAGGGTCTATTGGGCTTAAATTTTGAGGTCTGTTGAGCTTGATGGCGAGTGTCTGATGAGTTTGAAGGCGAAGGTCTCATTGGCTTGAAGTCTAGGGTATGATAGGCTTGAAGGTGTGAGAGTGATAGGATTGAAGCCAAGGTTCTGATGGGCTTGAGAGCTAAGGTCTGATGGCCTTGAAGGCGATAATGTGATGAGCTTGAAGATGAGGGTCTGATGGGCTGAAAGGCCAAGGTCTGATGGGGTTGAAGGCGAGGGTCTAATGGGCTTAAATTTGAGGGTGTGACGAACATGATGGCGAGGGTCTGATGAGTTTGATGGCAAGGGCGTGAAGCAGGGGGTCGGATGGGCTTAAAGGCAAGGGTCTGATGGGATTGAAGGCGAGGGTCTGATGGTTTAAAATGTGTGGGAATGATAGGATTGAAGGCAGGGGTCCGATGAGCTTGTAGGTTAGGGTCTGACGGGCTTAAAGGTGAGAGACTGATTGGCTTGATATCCTGAGTGTGATGCCCTTGAAGGCGAGGGTCTGATGGGCTTGAAGGTTAGGTACTGAGGATCTTCACGGCTATGGCCTGATGGGCTTGAAGGAAAGAGTCTGGTAGGCTTGATTTTGAGAGTCTAATGGGCAAGAAGCCGATACTCCAATTGGTTTGAAGGCCAGTGTTTGATGGGTTTCAAGGCAAAGGTCTGATGGGCTGGAGAGGAGGGTCTGATAGGTTTGAAGCCGACGGTCTTATGTGTTTGTAGGCGAGAGTCTGATGGGCTTAAAGGCGAAGGTCTGATGGGATTGAAGGCGAGGGTATGATGGGCTGAAAGGTAAGGGTCTAATGGGCATGAAGGCGAGGTGTCTGATGAGTTTGAAAGCGTGGGTCTGATAGAGTTGATGGTGAAGTTCTGATGGGCTTGAAGGCGAGTGTCTCATGGCTTTGAAGGCGAGGGCCTGTTGTCCTTGAAATCGATCGTGTGATGGGCATGAAATTGAGGGTCTGATGGGCTTGAAGTCGAGGGTCTGATGCACTTAAAGGCGTGTGTCTGATCTGCATAAAGGCGATGGCTTTATAGGTTTGAAAGCGAGGATTGAATGGGATTGAATTCGAATGTTTGATGGGCCTGAAAGAGCGAGTCTGATGGGCTTGAAGGCGAGGGTGTGATGTGCTTGAAGGAGTGGGTTTGATGGGCTTGAAGGCAAGTATCTGGTGAGCTTTAGGGCGAGGGTCTGATGACCTTGAGGGTGAGGGTCTGCTGGGCTTGAAGGCGAGGATCTAATGTGTGTGAAAGAGAGAGGCTGATGGGCTTGAAGTCGAGCGACTGACTGGCTTGAAGGCGACGCTCTCATTTGTTTGAAGGCGAGGGTCTCATGGGCCTGAAAGCGAGGAACTGAGTGGCTTCAAAGCAAGGGTCTGATGGGCTTGAAGGTGAGGGTCTGATGGGCTAGGCTAAAGTCTCAAGGGCTTGAAGGAAAGGGTATGATGGGCTTGAAGGCGAGGATCTTGTGAGCTTTAAGGCGAGAGTCTGATGGGCTTAAGGGCGGGGGTCTATTGGGCTTGAAGTCGAGGGTCTATTGGGCTTGAAGTCGAGGGTCTGATGGATGTGAAGGAGAGGGGCTGATCGGCATAAAGGCGAAGATCTGATAGGCTTGAAGGCAAGGTTCTGATTGGGTTGAAGGCGATGGTCAGATGGGTTTGAAGGCGTAGGACTCATAGGCCTGAAGACGAGGATCTGAGTTGTTTCAAAGCGAGGGTCTGATGAGCTTAAATTCAAAAGTCACAAGGGCTTTGAAGGCAAGGGTCTGATGGGCTTGAAGGCAAGGATCTGAAGGGCATCAACACGAGGGTTTGATGGGCTTGAAGTCAAAAGTCTCAATGGCTTAAAGGCGAGGGTCTGAGAGGATTGAAGGCGAGAATCTTGTTGGCTTTAAGACGAGAGTCTGATGGGCTTAAGGGCGGGGGTCTATTGGGCTTGAAGGAGAGGGTTTGATGGGTGTGAAAGAGAGGGGCTGATCGGTTTAAAGGCGAAGATCTGATGGGCTGGAAGGGGAGGTTCTTATGTGCTTGAAGGCTAGTGTCTCATGGGCCTGAAGTCGAGGATCTGATTTGCTTCAAGGCGCTGGTTTGATGAGCTTGAAGACAAGGGAAGGATGGGCTTCAAGGCGAGGATCTGATAGGCTTGAAGGCAAGGATCTGATAGGCTTGAAGGCGAGGGTCATATGAGGATGAAGGAAATGTCATCGGCGCTTGAAGGCAAGGTTTTAATGGGCCTGAAGGCGAGGGTCTCATGGGCTTGCAGACGAGGGTCTGATGGGCTTGAAGGCGAGGTGTCTGATAAGCTTGAAACCGTGGGTCTAATGGGCATGAAGGCGAGAGTCTGGTGTGGTTGAAGAAGACGGTGTGATGGGCATCAAGCTTGTGTCTGATATGCTTAAATGCGAGGGCCTGATGGCTTTAAAGCGAGGGATTGTTGGGATTGAATTAGAATGTCTGATGGGCTTGAAGGCGAGTGTCTGATGGGCTTGAAGGCAATAGTTTGATGGGTATTAGGCGAATGTCTGATTGGCTTGACAGCGAGTGTCTGATGGGATTGAGGGCAAGGGTCTGTTGGGCTTGAAGGTGAGCGTCTGGTGGATTTGAAGTCTAGGGGCTGATGGGCCTCAAGGCGAGGATGTGATGGGCTTGAAGGTGAGGATGTGATGGACTTGCAGACGCGGGTCTCATGGGCATGAAGGCGAGGATCTGCTTTGCTTCAGGGCGCGGGTTTGATGGGTTTGAAGGCAAGGGTCTGATGGGTTTGAAGGCGAGGATCTGATGGGCTTGAAGGCAAGGATCTGATGGGCTTGAAAGTGAGGGTATGATGGACTTGAAGGCAAATGTCTCCGGGGCTTGAAGACGAGGATCTAATGGGCTTCAAGGCGAAGTTGTCATGGGCTTGAAGGAGAGGGTTTCAAAGGCTTGAAGGTGAGGGTCTGAAGGGCTTGAAGGCAATGGTCTGATGGGCTTGAAGGAGAGGGGTCTTACTTGGCAGGAAGGCAAGGGTAAGATGGGTTTGAAATCGATGGTCGGATATGTTTCAAGGAAAAGATCTGATGGGCGTGAAGATGAGAGTCTGATGGGCTTAAAGGCGAGAGTCTGATGGGATTGAAGGAGAGGGTATAATGGGCTGAAAGGCAAGGGTCTGATGGGCATAAAGACGAGGTGTCTGATGAGTTTGAAAGCGTGGGTCTGATCGTATTGATGGTGAAGTTCTGATGGGCTTGAAGGCGAGTGTCTCATGGCTTTGAAGGCGAAGGTCTGTTGTCCTTGAAATCGATGGGCTGATGGGTATGAAAGTGACGGTCTGATGGGTTTGAAGTCGAGGATCTGATGCACTTGAAGGCGTGTGTCTGATCTGCTTAAAGGCGAGGGCCTGATGGGCTCAAAATCGAGGGTCTGATTGAACTGAATTCGAATGTCTTATTGGCTTGAAGGCGAGGGTCATATAAAGATGAAGGAAACGTCATCGGCTCTTGAAGGCAAGGGTCTAATGGGCCTGAAGGCGAGCGTCTGATGTGCTAGCAGAAGAGGGTCTGATGGGCTTGAAGGCGAGGTGTATGATAAGCTTGAAACCATGGGTTTAATGGGCTTGAAGGCAAGACTCTGATGTGGTTGAAGAAGAGAGTATGATGTGCATGAAGGCGTGTGTCTGATATGCTTAAATGCGAGGGCCTGAAGGGCTTAAAAGCAAAGGATTGTTGGCATTAAGTTCGAATGCTTGATGGGCTTGAATTCGAATGTCTGATTGGCTTGAAGGTGATGGTCTTATGGGCTTGAAGGAGTGGGTCTGATGGGCTTGAAGGCAAATATAAGGTGGGCTCTAGGGTGACGGTCTGATGAGCTTGAGGGTGAGGGTCTGTTGGGCTTGAAGGCGAGGATCTGATGAGTGTGAAGGAGAGAGGCTGATGGGCTTGAAGGCAAGCAACTGATTGGCTTGAAGGCGACGCTCTCATTTGTTTGAAAGCGAAGGTCTCATGGGCCTGAAGGCCAGGAACTGAGTTGCTTCAAAGCGAGGGTCTGATGGGCTTGAAGGTGAGGGTCTGATGGGCTTAAAGGCAAGGATGTGATGAGCTTCAAGGCGAGAGTCTGATCGGCTTGAAGGCAAAAGTCTCAGGGGCTGGAAGGTGAGGGTATGATGGGCTTGAAAGCGAGGATCTTGTGGTCTTTAAGGCGAGAGTCCGATGGGCTTAAGGGTGGGGGTCTATCGCGCTTGAAGTCGAAGGTCTGATGGATGTGAAGGAGATGGGCTAATCGGCTTAAAGGCGAAGATCTGATAGGCATGAAAGCAAGGTTCTGATTGGCTTGAAGGCAATTGTCAGATGGGTTTGAAGGCGAAGGTCTCATGGGCGTCAAGGCGAGGATCTGAGTTCTTTCAAATCTAGGGTTTGATGGGATTGAATTCAACAGTCACAAGGCCTTTGAAGGCAAGGGTCTGATGGACTTGAAGGCAAGGATCTGATGGGCTTGAAGGCGAGGGTCATATGAGGATGACGGAAATGCCATCGGCGCTTGAAGGCAAGGGTCTAATGGTCCTCAAGGCGAGCATCTCATGGGCTTGCATATGAGGGTCTGATGGGCTTGAAGGCGAGGGTTTGATGGGCTTGAAGGCAAAAGTCTCAAGGGCTTAAAGGCGAGGGTCTGAGGGGAATGAAGGCGAGAATCTTGTTGGCTTTAAGGCTAGAGTCTGATGGGCTTAAGGGCGGGGGTCTATTGGGCTTGAAGGCGTGGGTTTGATGGGTGTGAAGGAGAGAGGCTGATCGGTTCAAAGGCGAAGATCTGATGGGCTTGAAGTGGAGGAGCTGATGGGATTGAAGGCTAGGGTCTCATGGGCCTGAAGTCGAGGATCTGATTTCCTTCAAGGCACGGGTTTCATGAGCTTGAAGGCAAGGGCCTGATGGGCTTCAAGGCAAGGATCTGATGGGCTTGAAGGCAAGGATCTGATGGGCTTGAAGGCGAGGGTCATATGAGGATGACAGAAATGCCATCGGCGTTTGAAGGCAAGGGTCTAATGGTCCTCAAGGCGAGCATCTCATGGGCTTGCGAGGCGTATGATAAGCTTGAAACCGTGGGTCTAATGGGCATGAAGGCGAGAGTCTCATGTGGTTGAAGAGGGTGTGATGGGCATGATGGCTTGTCTCTGATATGCTTAAATGCGAGAGCCTGATGGTTTTAAAGCGAGGGATTGTTGGGATTGAATTGGAATGTCTGATGGGCTTCAAGGCGAATGTCTGATGGGTTTGAAGGCAATAGTTTGATGCGTTTGTAGGCGAGGGTCTGATGGGCTTGAAGGCGAGGGTCTGATGGGATTGAGGGCAAGTGTCTGTTGGGCGTGGAGGTGATGGTGTGATGGATTTGAAGTCTAGGGGCTGATGGGCCTGAGGGCAAAAATGTGATGGGCTTGAAGGCGAGGATGTGATGGAATTGAAGGCGCGGGTCTCATGGGCATGAAGGCGAGGATCTGCTTTTCTTTAAGGCGCGGGT
Organism: Panulirus versicolor; assembly: GCA_032361705.1. Taxonomy (NCBI): domain Eukaryota; kingdom Metazoa; phylum Arthropoda; class Malacostraca; order Decapoda; family Palinuridae; genus Panulirus; species Panulirus versicolor. The sequence continues at coordinate 1,314 of JAUUDZ010009365.1, read as the reverse complement.
TTGATGGGTTTGAAGGCAACGGTCTGATGGGCTTGAAGGCGAGGATCTGATGGGCTTGAATGGAAGGATTTGATAGGTTTGAAATCGAGGGTCTGAGGGAATGGAAGGCAAATGTCTCTGGAGCAGGAAGACGAGGATCAAACTGGCTTCAAGGCGAAGGTGTCATGGGCTTGAAGGAGAGGGTTTCAAGGGCTTGAAGGTGAGGGTCTGATGGGCTTGAAGGCAATGGTCTGATGGGCATGAAGGAGAGGGTCTTACTTGGCATGAAGGCAAGGGTAAGATGGGTGTGAAATCGATGGTCGGATAGGTTTCAAGGAAAAGATCTGATGGGTTTGAAGACGAGGCTCTGATGGGCCTGAAGGCGAGAGTCTGATGGGATTGAACGCGAGGGCATAATGGGCTGAAAGGCAAGGAGTCTGATGGGCATGAAGACGAGGTGTCTGATGAGTTTGAAAGCGTCGGTCTGATCGGACTGATGGTGAAGTTCTGATGGGCTTGAAGGCGAGTGTCTCATGGCATTGAAGGCGTAGATCTGTTGCGTTTGAAATCGATGGGCTGATGGGCATGAAGGTGAGGGTCTGATGGGTTTGAAGTCGAAGGACTGATGCACTTGAAGGCGTGTGACTGATCTGCTTAAAGGCTAGGGCGTGATAGGCTTGAATTCGAGGGTCTGATGGAATTGAATTCGAATGTCTGATGGGCTTGAAGGCGAGGGTCATATGAAGATGAAGGAAACATCATCGGCGCTTGAAGGCAAGGGTCAAATGGGACTGAAGGCGAGCGTCTGATGGGCTTGCAGACGTTGGTCTGATGGGATTGAAGGCGAGGTGTCTGATTACCTTGAAACCATAGGTGTAATGGGCTTGAAGACGAGAGTCTGATGTGGTTGAAGAGGAGAGTGTGATGGGCATGAAAGCGTGATTCTGATATGCTTAAATACGAGTGCCTGATGGCCTTAAAAGCGAGGGATTGTTGGGATTTAATTCGAATGTTTGCTGGGCTTGAATTCGAATGTCTGATGGGCTTGAAAGTGAGGGTCTTATGGGCATGAAGGAGTGGGTCTGATGTGCTTGAAGGCAAGTATATGGTGGGCTATAGTGCGAGGGTCTGATGAGCTTGAGGGTGAGTGTCTGTTGGACTTGAAGGCGAGGATCTGATTAATGTGAAGGAGAGAGGCTGATGGGCTTGAAGGCGAGCAACTGATTGGCTTGAAGGCGACGCTCTCATTTGTTTGAAGGCGAAGGTCTCATGGGCCTGAAGGCCAGGAACTGAGTTGCTTCAAAGCGAGGGTCTGATGGGCTTGAAGGTGAGGGT
>JAUUDZ010009354.1:0-11647 GCA_032361705.1 Panulirus versicolor | reverse complement strand
CCCCTTAACAAGCAATCTTTCGTTAATACTTTATATTTGGATATTGCTAACTGCGATCAAGTGTGTATTCTCACTTTACCCACATTTGAGATGGCAATAATGTTCGATATATCAGTAGCTGCATAGGATAAAAGTTCATCGCGTTTCATAATGATGCTCCGGGCATTTGTGTATATATTAAACTTTGGAGTTATGTGGACTTGAATTTGATTTTTGTCTTTGTATTGTCACTGTTAATGTCTACGTGTGCAGCAGCGGGAGAGATGGTTGTCAATCTGTTTTGGATTGGCCGCCTTTGTCTGACCCTCCCTGCACTAGATCCTACCAGACTTGGTTCTATAACCTACCCATTTTCTCTCGAGGACACGGGCATCTATGATCCGTGAAAAGGTAACTTGTGCTTGTAGGAACCATCCCCGCAGAGACGCCAGAGGGAGACATTGATCAGATATTTGCAATGATCGATTTCATCATGCGAGTATCCAAGCGGGAAGAATCTGGTAATATCTGCGGACGTTATTCTACATTGGCTAGTTACCTTAAACTAGTCTAGAAACCTCGCTGCGAAGACGTTAGTTTTAACTACAATGAGTTGAAGTTCGAGTATAGTTTGCTGCAAGTTATGATCAAATTACGTTAGACTTAACATTGAGCAATCAATGTGAAGCTGTTCAACATATATCGTTAAAAAAATGGCAAATTTGAGTTTGATCTTGATACATTTTGTTGACGGGCACAAAACTGGGATATCAAAGCTATTTGGACGGAGCTTCGGAGAGTTTGTTAGATTTTAGTGGTAAAGGAGACGTGTATACCAACGTGTCGATTGATTTTTTCAAAAGATTAAACCGAAATCGACTCTTGAGACGAGTGACTAATCTCGATGAGACAGGTGACTATTGTGGTGGTGGTGGTGTGTGTGGATCTCGTTAGCACAGTGATTTTGAAATATCTATTATAGATACGTAATCAGGCTATTCCTGATGAGTTTCGCTTGAAATAGGGAATTTGCCGTAAATCATACCCGTTGGAGATTCGATAGTTGTATCAGATAGTTAACTAGAAGTGAGGGTAGCCACATGAAAACTTTGGTTCAGTTTTGATATAGTGTATAACTAAATTTTTGACGTAAGAAGAATTGAACATTGGATGGATCGGGACGATAGCCAAGTTCACGACGAGGCTGTCTGCCACTGCAGAATAATAGCAAGTTTTTATTTGCCTAAGAATGTTCAAGGTTGGTTGATATGGGTAGATAAACATTGTGGCATGTCTAGTAGCAACCAGCCATTTATAGATTTAGATGAATGCATTTGATAACATTAAGGGCAATCATTTCGTATGACGTTAACTGTTAAGGAAATGATAAGGACCTTCGTTATATGGGAAAGCCATTAGAGGATAAATGACATTGGTTATCAGTAAGTGAAAGTACTTTGGGGAGTTTAGGTGGTATATATATATATATATATATATATATATTAGTCACACTAGCCCGTAATAAGTTATGAAGGTGAAATCGCACTTCAGTTCATGTAACATGTATAACTTTAACATGTGGCACGACATGTTTCGTGGAGACAATCCACCTCATCAGGTGATGCCAATACTAAAGCTAGTGAAATCCTATTATCACAAGGAGTCCCGCCGTCCACCACCAGTCTGTACACACCAACCAATGTCCACTTTCTGGCCACAACCGTTGTGAGCGAAGGTGATTAAGGGGGGTCATGCGGCGATGGTTGACCTGGGTGTGTACATAAACTGCTTGTTGTCAATCTCGTCGTAATGATATGGTTAGTGCTAGGATGGGCTTTGAAACTGCTTGGGGACAAACTGAAGATCCTGTTATTTTATACTCTGATGATTATACCACATGTAACGACATTGAATCTTAATTGCTAATACGAAGAAGTTTGTTCAAAGCCCATTCTAGCACTAACAGGATATCTTGTTTTGGTAATGTTAAAGTGCTTGGATGTGGCAGCTTTTCATTCAGCGTCAGAGCGATTGGTGAAGAAATGCTTCAGGAGCTTCACACAAATGTATTAGTATTGTGCTGGTTGCGATGGTGTTCAGTGCTATACACGTGGGTCCAGCTATAAAATGTCTCCTGCAATTATGTGTGTTTACTTTCAGGGTGAATATTCGAAGTAGGCTGGATTTGCGATATGTGACAGTTACAACAGAAGGGGATTACAGAATACAGGTCAGTGGCCAGAGGATTTATGTAACTTGTTAGACCGGAGACATGAGTTTCTAGCATTTGAATTTTGCCGTCATTTAAATCGTGAACGAAAATTTGCTGTAGATTAAAGCCAGTGCCATTATAATACCAAAAGTAGAAGTGTTGCATTTCGTTATCTTGAATATATGTAGAATGGTTTTGACAATCTTTTCTTTACAGGTTCTTTGGGATTTCTACTTCTGGTGTGGCCAAGGACTGCGAGCGAGGAAGTGTAGTCCAGGACGAGCAGAGACCTATTGAAAATGTATTTTGAATAAATAAAAAATTTCCAAAACATTGAATAGTATTCATGTTCGCTTTTGTCAGTATCATTAAAACACTTAGTATACCAAAGTGTTGAGTAATGTATGGGTTTGAAAGCAATGTTATATTCAAAGAGAATAGTCAGTTAATGGAATGTATTTACGCTCTATATTAAAGAGTTTGTCTGGTCTGTTCTTGAAGCAATGGTTATGCATGAGATGAAAAGATAGTTGGACAATGTAGGACACGACTGTTGATTCTGTATATTACGACGAAGTGGTTTTAGTCTTTAAAAGAATAAGGTTTACAAAGTTGGGACTGCATTTGAAGATACAGCAGAAAATTACCAGACTTCAAGAACTGTTAAAGATTGGTGAAAAACTTTTTGCAGTTATAATAGCTGCATTGCTTACTAATATTGGGGTAAATTTTATTAAATATACTAAGTTTAAGCGACAATTAGAATATAGATTTAGTATGAAAAAGTATTTATCATTTAGGGTTCATAAAAAAAAACTTGTCAACGTGGAGGGCTTTATTTGTACTCGCTTAAACTTATAAATATTCTGCATAGTAAAAGCCTCTTATAAAGCGTTATACTAAATACGAAACACCAGTTCCGAACTAGCCCCAGCTGGGACGTATTATGTGATCATGGCGTTACTTCCCTGACGCTGAAATTGGCGAAGGTCTATAACTACACGGTATGATGTGTGTATGTACAGTAACCTTAAAATGGACCATTCAGTAGTCTTGAACCAGGACATACTTATACCACTGAACACCTCCATTGTGGATTCCCAGGTTCCACCAAGACAGACAAGTGAACTATACCAATCAGGTTGATAGGTTAGTCAACCCTATAACAATTAATGGCAAACACTTTGGCATAGTTTACCAGATCTGCCTCTTATCCTTAATTGTGAAATGTTCATTCTTGCAAATTCACTAAATACTAAAGTTTTTCCCACGAAGTTTTCTTCAAAACTTCCATTTTCGAACACTTTCTATACTTGGAATGTTTTGTGAACCTCTTGCATTAACGACCGTGACCTCTGATTACCCAATTTAATATAGGTTATTAGCCGTGTCAAGTCATTCGAGTGCTCGTAAAACTTTAGTACTAGTTACAAATCCTTCCTGAAAAACAATGTAAAAAAAAAAAATACGGAAATTTGTTGTACAAAAACTAAATATTCACATTATTTATTGATAAATTACAAAGGATTTACATATCACAAATGACAAATCCAGATAGACTGAAAAGATTATCCACCATTAACTATAGCAAAAGATTAATCCACTGGTACTATACATTTGATGTGAACATTACTTTTACAGCAAATATGAATCAGGTTTGTACAATAGATCCAGTCAATTACATTTTCGTGATTACTTTTCTTTCATTTACAAATTAAGTCGATTCGTCTAAATCAACCTCACCATACACAACCCCTATACACTAAATACCACTATTGTAAAACATCCAGTCATATCTAACATTTGAAATACGCCCAGACGTAACAAGCTCTCTCACTGACAAGGTTACAGTCAGCCATACGTTCTACACAACTGTCGTCTAGCATACTCATGTATTCGTCTTTCTAACCACTTCACATCACCACCTTATCCACTACTGTTCTCAAATAATAGTAGAACTAAGCTTATCAATTTCTACTGTTCTTCTGACCACCTAATCTATTTACAGTTGCGCTCCACATCCTTCGGAGTTGAAACGGGTGCTTTAAGCACTACTACCAGCACTGAATATTTACCATCCACAAAACTAAAGCTTTCAGAGAACGACATTTTCTCTACCTTACACGAGTTTCAATTTAAGCTTTCCCACTGCCTTCTTTTGAGTTCTGACTACAAAGCATTATGCTGATCTCTCGTCCCTTTCAAAAACAATCTGATCAACTTTCAGCCGCTTCCTTCTGCATACATTCTCGCCAGCTCTTCCCACCTACCTTGCATAGTTTAGTAACTGCAGCAACCCGTATGAATGATTAAGGACCTCACAACAACTGTCTAATGTTACGACGATCACTCTTAGTAATGCCCCAGCCATTGCAACTCATTTTAAAACTTCCACGTAAAACTACGCCAAGTGCAATACAAGTAAAACTTCTGGCTACACAACAAAATCGCAAACATCCGGAAATTTGCTAGCACAATACCCTACATACCACCTAACTGACCCCTTTTATCACACTATATCACTTGCCATCAATATCAGATCCCAAAATTATGATCCATCTGATCAAGACCCCAATCGCCAGCTTTAAGCACGTTCCCTCAGTACAGTACAAAAACAGGATTCCACACTGTCAACCAACACTTCCTCAACTTGAAGTGTTTAACACCAACTTCAAAGCTGGCTACCAAACCCAACTCCCTCACATAGTCTTCACCTCGACCTTTATATGTTCCCTATGGAGCAGTACTGTCTTCGAGCTAAAACAAAAAACATGGTACTCAAATATCATCGGCTGTCGTAACAAACATTCAACACCTGCACAATGAAAACCAATACTTTGAGTACAATGGTAAAGTCTCTGTTCCTTGCAACACCACTAGACCCTTCCATCTATACAGAAACAAGCTTCGACCTTCAGCAGTCCATACCTAATGCGATACACCTCGCCTCACTCCAAAAAGAAAAAAAACTATGAACACAAGCATTAAACAGCCGCCCTCCCCTTTCTGTCCAAACTCCTCGCCATCAGAAGTACACCCGTCTGAAACTACACTCCCCAGGTATGATAGAAACATTTATGATGCATGAACTACCGATCTTCAACTGATTTTTTTCCCTTCAAGAAGTGCTCGTGCAATACTATGATCGTAGAACATGCTAGCCTGTAATGCCGAAATGGACGAGGCTTAATTCGGCCGGCGTAAATATAAGATGCGTGATCACTGCTGAGCGGGTTGTACGAGGGATGGGGGTTGTGTTTTCCAAGCAAGGCCAACGTTTGTCAATGTGGAATATCCGAGTTTAGATTTCAAATTCAAAACTCAGAAATCTCTGGGAAAAGTCCTAACTACTGGTCTCATCAACACCATATTCAATACAGTAATGTCCAAAATACGATCATAACTACAGCCTAGTATAATGCAAAGGCAGGATTAACATTGAACAAAGAGGATGGAAACACGTATGACAGACTTTCGCCAAATCATTTTTGGTTTACCTCAATTTCTTTCCGGCATACGAATACTTTTCCTCTGCAAAAACGAAAAGTTTGGCAGTTTTTGTATACAAACTTATTTCTTTCAATCCACTTGTATTTCGCTATTCGTACAATGAAAGGTATTTTGGGTCAGACCGACAAATGACAATGGCATGTGACATCGGCTGTGGAGTACTGCCTTGTGTAGCCTAGCCATCATGGTAAGGCGTTATATTATAAAGAATGGTCATCTAAAATCTTTCGAATGTTTTTCATGTTATGATAAATGAGGAATAATACGTATCATAATACGTATCCAAGTGTGATCTTGAAGGAAACGAACCATATATGTAAAATACGTCTCGCATACGTATTCTAGCACTGTCAAAGTAAACTGATCTCGACTTATTCCCGAATAGAATATTGGCGACTTGTGAAATCAAATGCCATATTTTGCAATGTGATTAGACAGACAAGAAATGAAAATGAATGCAAGCGACTCCAAAAAACTTATGCAGTTAACACTTGTGGCCATAAATGTGTAAAGCTGACAAAATCCAATATGTGAATCCTTAATTGAATACAAGAAACTCATTTCAAGGTTAGTATTGGACGATCACAATTTGGTACACCACAACCACGTCCTTGACATCTCAACGCGCAGACGTTTCAATAGTGAATCACACGACCTCGACTGAATAACTATCAACAGACATAACTAGAAAATGTTACCTTTATGATTAAAAAAGAAAAGTGCGCCCAATTAGCCTTACGTCAGTGTTAGATAAAACTATGGAAAAAAATACGATTTATCTGACAACAAACACTTGTTTCCGATAAAGATCCTGCCTGACGAATTTGGATTTTTTTTTATAAGAATTGGGACGGAAAATTCCCGTCTGGTGTAGTATACATTCCCAAAAGGCTTTCGATGGAGTACCTCACAAGAGATAATCTCAAAGCACACGGAATCAGTGAAGAATTCTGTACATGGATCAGACTGGCTTACCGGAAGGAAGCAGATTGTAGTATTAAATGCGAAGTCTCATGTTAGCTAGACGTAACGAGTGGTGTGCCACAGGGGTCGGTCCTAGGCCCAATTCTTTTCATAATATACATTAATGACCAATAACTCTGTCTCATATCTAAGATCGCCAAATTTTCTGGATACTAAACTAGAAGGTAGAGCTGTAAACAGACGGGAATGCGAAATGATTGAGATTTTAAATTGCGAGCAGAGTGGTCAAACATATGGTAAAGTTTAATATAGGCAGCAAGTGATAAGTTATGAACTTAGGAGACGACATACGTTGCAACAAACTATTCGGAAACTAAAGTAAATGAAAAGGACCTTGGAGTTATTAGCAACAATTTAACATACTTGGTGTCAAGCAGAAAAAAAAGGCAATCGAATGTTAAGTTTCACAGCCAGGAACACACAGATTACAAGACCAAAAATTCTCATTTTATGATTCTCTACAAATTTTGGTCCTCAAACAAAGACGAGGAAAAAATAGAGCAAGTACAAAGACGTGCGACAAAATTGATACCATCCTTTAGAAATCTGGAATACGAAGAGAGGCTAAAACACGAACATCTTTTCGAACTACAATACAGTTACCAGGACAAACGGAATAAAGCTGAAATATGGAGTACGGACATTCGATAACAGCTTAAAGTACGGAGTGGAATTGGATTTCTCGAAGTTAAATCTTTTTCGGACAACCCAGTAGTGGGCCAATAAGGCCTCCTGTTATCTGTAAACAATATCAGAATCCACAAATATCGACCATACGAGGTAAACGAACAAGGGCGTATTGTTCTCATTAATAGCAAACTTAAAATGTTCCTAAACATGAATGGTAGGTTTCGAACACGATTGTCAATTTCAAGTTTCCAGCACGAAACTGGAAATTTCATGAATCAGCATCGGAAACGCGCATCAATTACTTTACATTAAATATAACTATCACAAATCGATTTAATTCGTAAAATACATTTAGTCCATTTTTTACGTACAGCAATTCATACCCCAAGGTCGGTAGTTTACATGTGCGCGAAACAAAGCTGGATAATGCAACCATTTATTTCAAATGGTTATCACTAACAAAATTACTATGATTATCAGTTATTACGTCGTATCGAACACGAAAGAAAGTCATTTTTTACGTTTCGAACACGAAAGAAAAGGGAAATTTCGTGCATCAGGATCGAAGACGTTCACCAATTACATTACATATAACTTACGATCACAAATCAAGGTAATTCGTAAAATATATCTAGTCCAATTTTCACGCATAGCAACTCGTACCCCGAGTTCGATAGTATATATATGTGCGTTAAATCAAAGCTGAATATACTACACGTGTGTCATGCAACGAATTCATTTCAAATGGTTACTATAGTTATAATTATCACTATACATTCAGCCTTGCCAACTTTACAGAGATGACACCAGTAATGTTCATTTGGACATTGATCAACGAATGAATACCTTGCGTTTCGTATCGTTAACAATCTGTTACATTACGTCTGGTTTACCTCTAGCTACGTTATTACCCATCTGTACAGTGAAAGTCGTACCTTCAATTGTTTAAAACTAATTCTACTTTACATTATCGCTCATCGTGGTCTTACGAAGCACACATCTCGGTACTTACACCACAAAACAATCAGTTGTAATGCAACTCCATTCTATACTATATTTTGAGTGCGTACCTCCTTGGCCTTAACTGCAGTACGACAATTCTTCCCAGATGTCTGAGGAAATACCATCCTTCAACTTTAGTTTACGATATTAACCATCCTCATACCTGCACTAAAGTACCCGACTTGCATAACCTTACTGAATATGTATTACTATTACAGTGGCCAAACCTACATTACACTCCCATACCTTCAACGCAAGATCTTAAACTTCGTAACACTTCACTTCATAAAGTATACTGAAGACTCGTCAGCCAAATTGTAAACCACACACTATATACTTCCTCGTACAGCTAGGACAACGGACACAGGAGCAGCCATACACTTCCTCATACAGCTAGGACAAGGGACACTAAGCAGGAGCTATATACTCCCTCATACAGCTGGTACAGGAGACACATCGGAAACCATACATTCCTGCATACAGCTGGTACAGGAGACTCTAAACTAGAGCTACACACTTCCTCATACAGGTGGTACAGTTAAAGCTGTTGCCACACAATTCCTGACCAGGAGCCAAACACTTCCTCATGCAGCTGGGACAGGAGACACTCCCTCATACATCTAGGACACGAGGCACTGATCGGGAGGAATACACTTCCTCATACATCTGGGAAAGGAGAGCCATACAATCCCTCACAATTGGGACAGGACACATTGAGTAGGACCCATACATTTCCTCACAGCTGGAACAGGATACACTGAGCAGGAGCCATATACTTCCTCATACATCTAGGTCAGGAGGCACTCATCGGGGGCCATACATATCTTGATAGAGCTGGGACAGAAAACAATAAGCAGGAGCCATACACTCCCTCATACAGTTGGGACAGGAGACACTGAACAGGAGCCATATACACAACTGGGACAGGAGACTGAGCAGGAGCCACACACTCCCTCATACAGCTGGGACAGGAGACGGAGCCATACACTCCCTCATACAAGTGGGACAGGAGACGGTAAGTAGGAGCCATACATTCCTCATAAAGCTGGGACAGGAGACGGTGAGCAGGAGCCATACACTCCCTTATACAGCTGGGATAAACAGGAACCATACACTTCCTCATACATCTGGGACAGGAGACACTAAACAGCCACACACTTCCTCATACAGCTGGGACAGACGACACTGAGCAGGAGCCATACTTTCCCTCATACGTTAAGGTATGCATGTATAACCATTGGTACTACACATGACACTCTAATCCTACTTCAAATCCCTGTGTTATTGTGGGAAGTCGAGTCTTGTAGTTACAGGATTCTAGTGTCAGCTTATCCATCCACAAACGAATATGACCAAGACCGATTTTGCGATTTCGGCCAGAAATAAAGACGCAGGGATAACACAACTGCATTAACCAATTCTCACTTGACTACATTTGATAAAAGACTATTACAACAGCGAGCTACCAAAAATGATTTCCTGGCATATTAATCTTACGACAACCAAATACACGATAACTAACGTTATGATAAAGAAATCTTAGACCTGATGCCGGTTATCAATGCCATTGGCTCTGATAATACGCAGTATGCTATTCAAGTCTAGATCTCAATTTCATTCGTAATGGATACAATTATATCAACTGAAAAGAATCAATGTAATTTCCCTTTCGATAAGATTCTTAAATTGATATCACTTCTGCTCACGACATTAACATGAAGACCAAGACACTACTAAATGTAATACTTAAAGACATTACTTAAGCCAACTTAGCTCTTACGATACTAAAGAAACATACCCCTAAATGTAATACTTAAGACATTACTTAAGCCAATTTTGCTCTTACGATACTTAAGTCTTCGAAGGGAACTACTGTCCGATAAAGTTTGAATTCCTTGATACAAGGCTAACCCTCTCAATAATACAATTGGAAGCGACAAAACCAACCAAACATCACCCAGAGTCCTAAACAACTCATGTTCAATATCCATCATTCATTCTTATCAGCAACACATTCTCATCTACCCTATTACCCGTGTCTATACCATGTAATGTACGTCTTTGCAACGCACATCTCTTGTAAATGCCTCTACCGTATGGTGGACAACGCAATGAAGACGATGCGTTGGGCCATTGCAGATGGTCGAAGCCATTGGAACAGACAGACGGTCCAAATATCGTAGTTCCTCCTGGATGTCCTCAGTAGAGACGCTACGAGTTGTATTACCTGCAACAAAAAGAAAAGATTTTGATGAGTTACAATGTCCATTTCTCTCTCTACTACGATACAAATTGAATAAACCCCCACACTTCCCTAATGAATATTGGCAAATATCTAACAGCATCGAACACATTCAGTGAACAGCTACTGTTCTAAGTGGGATATAACCCGAATATCTGCAGATATCGATCTAATATTTCATTGAACGATACAAAGCGATAATTTGTAGAAAACAGAATTGATTTGAGATTCGATAATGCTTAACAGTAACAGATTTAAACAAGGACTCGCATGCATACAGCCGATGTTAACTAACGTTCAAAGAACGATCTCGTTCAGTTAAACTTCAACCTAATTGCGTTAATGGGTGAAGATAAAACCATACAACACCACGAACTACAGGGGGTCTTCATGTGTACCAAGTCCACTGGTGTACTGTAAGTTCTCAAGTCTTGCCCCAACGCTGACGAAGGCTGGAGGAGTGTTTATGGTACAGCATGATGGCTGGATAATGCCTAAACCAAAAGATTCAGAGTCTTTAGTAATACATAACTATTAATGTATGCTAATATAGGCTTCCCAGCCCATTGGATTTCACATCAAAGGCAATCAAATATTTTACAGTTTAACTACGCTTGTAACATGCCACTATATAAATGTAAGTATGGCAGTAACCCCATGAAATCTAACAAAATTATATCACTACCTATACACTAAAAATAAAGGAAATCATCAGAGACACAATGGCTTACCTTCCTTGTCTAACAGCAACCGAGCAGCACTGCGCGAATTAAGCCCTCCACCCGAACCTACCTTCCCTCAACATTGCTGCCAGGCGCATGAGAACTGACGAGGCTCCGCTTATTACACATATCGCATGATTGAGACTAATATTACTCGCCCTGGTTAATAATCCTCATGTTTGATAATCATAACGTATATTCAGATTTAAAGAAATTTACAACAATTAGGTTTAAATTGAGTTTTCTTCAATAAACATGGACGCACTGTCATGAACACTTGATAGTTTAAACGTTGGGTCATTTAAACCTGGGTTTTAATGCATCTTTCTATTGATATAATTTTCTTTGGGTCGATTTAGTGTATGG